>SNQN01002530.1:51240-72716 GCA_008642245.1 Bassia scoparia | reverse complement strand
TATATATATATATTTGTTTATTATTATTTCTTGTATATATTTTTAATCATCTTTGATATTTGTTTAAATAAGACCGGAATTTAATTGCTTGTCACATTAAAGTCAGATAATTATGGACAACCAGTTTTCTAGGCTCCTTGTTAATATTGACTAACAACAAAGTGATCGCCTTATCCATTGTAGAAGTCATTGTTTGTATAATAGTAACCCACCTAGTAACCTTTAGGATTAGTGCGCTAATAAGGCTTGAAATTGCTAAGATATGTGTATCCAATAATCATGATGAATGGAATTACAATGAGACCGAGTAGAGCTAGAGGCCGCTACATGCGGGCGGATTGGGTCAAAGATTCAATCCATACCATGTCCCCGAACCCACAAGCTGGTTACTAGATCGGATCGTGGGGCCTTTGTTTTGGCACCAACGTTTTGGGCGTTCGTGACCTTTATAGGCACGGTGGCGATCCCCTTACTCGACAACACTCCCCAAATGCACTCACGTGCGGGTTCTGTGGCTTAAGCCCACAACACAACTACACATCGACGTAGGCCCCAGCCCCCCCGCGGGGGCCCACGATCTACAATTTGGCATTTGGCATTTTCAGCAATATTCCTCTAACTTACCTCTTCTTTTATTTAGTGCTTTTATATTTTTCGTCGTGACTGCAATCTACTGTTTCATTGATGTATGTTAGATTGGTGCACTATAAATATGGTGGATGATTCATTTCATTGATTTGCATATGTAGAAATAGAGTCCTTGTCTACCTCTGGTACGGAAATGCCTGCTGCTCGAGATGCCAAGACTCTAAAGTACTTATGAATCACTTTTTACCTTTCTTCTTTCTCTCTTGGATGTTTTATATGATATTATAAATACCGCGAGACATAACTCAAAATATATCTTGATTGTAAGCAAGCAGATGGTTGGGATTTTTCTCACCATATGGGTGAGGACAGAGCTTGTTCAACACATTAGCCACTTGAAAACTTCCTGTATCAGTTGCAGTATCATGGGCCTTGGTGACAAGGTAATATCTCGGGCCTCTTGGTTTAATAACAAAAAAAAATAATAGGAAAAGCAACTCTATGCTTGTGTTTATGAACATTTATGAAACAAACTATTAATGGGTGCTTACATGGGCTGCATTTCAGTGAGCATGCAATTGTTCAGGACAAGTTTATGCTTCATATGTAGCCACCTCGCATCTGGTGAGAAAGAAGGAGATGAGCTAAGAAGGAATTTGGATGTTTTAGAAATACTTAAAAATACTTATTTTCCCAGGAGATTTAAAGTTCCAGACAACCGAATTCTAGAGAGAATATTAGAGCATGAGTAAGTTATATATTACTTCTACATCTAATATCTATTACGTTTATCTCTCGATTTTCACTGATATATACTTCTTTCGTGGGGGGAAAACAGCTGGATTGTGTGGTTCGGAGATTTGATTTACAGAATGTCGTTAAGTCATATGGATACTTTGAAGCTTTTGAGAAAGAGGGAATGGGAAACCCAGCTCAGCAAGGATCAGGTATTTACTACATTTACTTGCTGAAGTTCATAGGGGAATATAATATTATGACTTTATTTTTTACCTTTTCTTTTCTACAGTATAATTTTATAGAATCAGGTCCTTGTTCATAAATAAAATGTCTGAGTACACTCCTCTCAGCTTATTGTTATCCATCTACAAATTGAGTGATTCGTTTAAGATATGAAGCCTGAGTACACTCCTCTCAACAAGCTCAATGAAGGATAAAATAAATTTAAAATTAAGGTTAAGGTCATATAGAGTATAATTTTTGCTTTTGAGGTGATTATGGTTGCTCTTATTAATCTTCATATTTATGTGGTGTTTTATGGTACTCGTAATTTTTACTTGTATTCTAGCTTATGCTTATTACGATTAAAATCAAGTTTATTACTCATTCTCTAAATGAGTGTTACATGTTGGCTACTTTTTATATCAATTTTTTTTGTAGATTTTAGGTTGTTTTGTACTACCTTTGTTGCTTAAATTCTGCATAATTCGGACATGGAATGTAGTTGATATTTTTATAGCCTTTCATGATAATTCGGGCATGGAATGTAGTTAAAGAATGTGAGGAAGGACGTTATTTTATAAGCGTAGTTAAAGAATATATATACTTATTGCAAATTAGTTTGGTTTAAGGTGAAACATTAAGACTATATATGGCCTGGTCGATAGTATCGTGTGTATTAAGCTTAGATGCTTTAATGTCATAATCTTAGCTTGTTATAGATGTAATGTCAAAAGATCCTTGGCATACGACAAAACACACATATTTTTACTCTTTTTCAGTCTGCTGGTTGTACATTTTTAGAATTGAAGATTCTACTAATATCTTGGTGATGGTCCATTATTTTAATAGTAAGTCAAACACTGTGAGAAAATGTGCCCATTATTCAGTAAGTGAAAATCTTGCTTGTATTATCTTTGTTGTTGTTGTGCCTCTTTTTCTCTTCACTTAAAATCTGGTTTTTGTTTTGGCATTAACTTATGTTTCCATGAATTATCTGTTACCACAATTGACGCGCTCAACCCGTTTTCCTCTAGCAGCCCGTCAATCGAGTCGAAGTCATCATCATTTGAAGAGTCCATTACTTTTGGAAGATGAAAAGGCAAGGAGAGGAACAATGGAATATGGAATTTTTATTTTATTTTATTTTATTTTATTGTGTTTTTAGGGTGATTAAACTTCTTTTTTTTAAAAAAGGCTAATCTATGTAAATCGTAGCCTAAAAATAACTGTAATTGCTAACCAATTAACATTAGGATTCGGTGCAATATGTGTTGTGAATTTGTTATGAGCTTTTGGCTGCTACTTGTGGATGATATTGTTAAGGTGAAAAGTGATGAACTTCAATGGAATGAAATGAGGTTGCCTTATGAATAATACCATCACCAATCCCTCTATGTTTCGGTTTCACTATTGGGGTTTTGGTTCACATAATTATCTGGGTTTTGGTTCTATTTGTCATTCAACCTTCTTAATAAGCCATATAAAAACTTAGACAACTGTAGACACCTGAAAATGTCTCCCCAAATGAGTAATCCGTGATGAAACATACCGCGTCTCGCGATTGTTTTGACTCAGAAAAGATGCTTTGAACTCACAAAAGTTGGAAATACGTGAGGTCGTACTCGGAACTATTGAGCAAAGGTCAAATACAAGGCAAAAATATTTTCTTTCGGTTTTCTCAAAGGTTTTCAAAGGTTTTCAAACAAGTTACACTGGCGATTCTCATGCTTTTTGTTTTTCATCATGTTCGTCACATTTTTCTGAATCCGCCAGTATTTTTAAATTATTTTTCTGATTTTTCTATGATTTTCTATGAATTTTGCAATGTTTAAATACGCAGAATACGCAGAAAATACATGAATAATTAGAAAATACTCCGGAAATACGTGGAACCTTCTAGAACATTCTAGAACTCCTTGCTTGGAGAGCAAGGGTGTCTAGGTGCGTCGAATCAAGGGAAATCACGAATAAAATCGGAGGAAATCAAAATATTTCGAGGTTTTTGGAAAATATATACGCAAAAGCCCTCAACCATTGAGCGTATATACGCAGAAATGGAGCGTATATACGCTGATCAGGAGCGTATATACGCTCCATAGCAGCGTATATACACAGCTCCAAGCCATACGAAGTTTGCCAAAATTTTATGGAAAGTGAGCAGCGTATATACGCTACATATGAGCGTATATACGCAGGAAGGCAGCGTATATACGCTCCTCTGTAGCGTATATACGCAGGTTTTCCTTCCTCGTTTTTGCCTCGTGCCTATAAATACTTGCTTGCCTTGCTCAGTCCGGGACACGACTTTCAACACGATTTGACACACTTCACACGCACAATTCCCGAGACACATCTACTCTCTCCTCTCTCAAAAACACTCAAAACACATTCGTTTTTGATTCAAAGCATCGATTCTCTTTCGATTCAACAAGCGAAATAAGGGTATAAATCTGAGATTACTCACCAAAAACATTTTTTTCACTCTTTTTCAATTCCTTTTGTCTCTTTTAATTTGATTAACCATTATTTGAGTTTTAATTCAATTAAAGCAATGTAGAAATCCACCTTTTAATTGATTCATGTAAATATGTAGGATTGTCACTCAAGTTTTCAAATTCGTTTTTATTAACACTTATTATTATTGTCATTTCTTGTCACAATTCATTATTATACATATTGTTATTGTCAATACTAACGCGTTTGTTTGTCTCAATTAGCAATTCAATCGAAGGACGATTCCTTTAAGTTTTACTCTAACAATTTGATTATTTGCAGTGACAAGGTGAGAAGGACACACATGTATACAATTATGCTTTACTAACCTTTGTTTTTCATGTTTCGTTTGTATATATATTTCTATCACACTTGTATATATTGTTTAAACAAGACCGGAATTTAATCGCTTGTCACATTAAAGTCAGATAATCATGGACGACCGGTTTTCTAAGCACCTTGTTAATATTGACTAACAATCAAGTGATCGCCTTGTCCATTGTAGAAGTCTTGGTTTGTACATAATAGCAACCCACCTAGTAATTAGTGCGCTTTCGAAGTCAAATCAATAAGTTTTCTTGAATTCAATTGTTATGATTTATGGAACTACAATGAGACCGAGTAGAGGCCGCTACATGCGGGCGAATTGGGTTACAGATCTGATTCGTACCATGTCCCCGAACCCACACTTTGGTTACTGGACCTATTTGTGGGGCCACTAGTTTGGCACCAATGTTTCGGGCGTCCGTGAATAACCTATATAGGCACGGTGGCGATCCCCTCAATTCGACAACACACCCCAACGCATTCACATGCGGATTCCATGGCTCAACTCCATGACACTGAAGCTGAGGTCACGCCCCCCTAAGGCGGGGCGAAGCCCTACAGTTTTTGGCGACTTCACTGGGGATAATCACCATTTGGTGAGTGGACAGACTTGAAAGTCTCGTAGTTCCATAATCATAACTAATTGAATTTTGCTTGTGACCCTTCGAATAGGGTCATGTCTAGGCACCTTGGTCTCAATATGGGCATGTTCTATGCTCGAGATCACCTTAAGGGGGGATTTTACCTTGGTTGCATGTGGTTAATGGATCACATGGCTAAGGTAAGTCCTATCCCGCCCATGCCGCGTATGCACGTGTTACTAGATGCGTGTATATAAGGGGTATCTCGGCCATACATCACCAATGTTGTGGTGGTGAAATTGGACCCAGCTCTACTTTAGGCATGGTACACTATCAGACTTAACCAAGCCGACCTATAGTTCACTTAGATCCTGACCTTAAGTGAATAAATTGGATTTGTGTTTCAATCAATGTGCTTGTTAACTTGTGACTCTTCATTCAGTCCAAATTCTTAACCACCAACTAAGCCCAGTCCCTTAATCTATGGTTCAAGACATGAAGTTTGACGATCCATTAGGCCCATTTCAAAATCAATTTCAAACTCCATTCGACCTAGAATCTGACTTAGGTTCGATTCCAATCCAAGAATCTTAAATCTGACTTAGATTCGACCTTTTGAACCTTAAACCTAAATTAGGTTCAATTCAATCTTAATTCAAGAACCTTAAATCTGAATTAGGTTCAACCCAAGAGCCTTGAATCTGAATTAGGTTCGCTTCAACTTCAACCTTAAAACTGAACTAGGTTCGATCATAGACTCAACCCTAGGAACTTTGATTCAAGGCTAGGCCCATTCAATTTCAAGTGGCTCGTAGGTCTAAGAGGTCCTTAATTCTGAAATAGGCCCATCTTAGGTTTGAATCTTTCTCGAGTCTAGCACCTTAAATCAGATTTAGGTCTAGCCCATTCAAGTCTACTTTCGAGTTCAGTTCCTTAAGTCCAGAACCTCAAGACTGAGTTAGGTTTGTTCTTAAGAGTTTTCAAGTAGACCAATCTTTTGTTTCTGGGTTCTAAAGTGTAATTTCTTGTTTTCAGCAAGATAGCAAAGACTCGCAACTTGTCTCTGGGGCCTAGAAGAGTAACAAGAAGCCAAACCCGACGCGCTCCTGATCACCAAGACACTTCCATGGCAAACATCGAACAACAGCTTAACGCTATTCTAGAAAAGCTCGAGTCTGTGAATTCTCGCCTTGATGCCCAAGAAAAGAGCATTGGGGAGCTGAAAGAAAAGAGGACCCAAGAAAAACCTCTCGAGTCTGACGGGGAGGAAGAAGACGATGCTGAGACACCACTCCCTCCTCCGAAGACTGAGACGGAAAAAAGGGTGGAGCAACTAGAAGAGTTGGTCAAGAGAATGTCCGAAAATTCAGTTCAAGGGCCTCGTGTTGCTGATTATGAGATTAAGGGCCAGCTTCCTAAGAAGTTTGTCATCACTGATTTGCCCAAGTTCAAGGGAACTGAAGACCCAGAAGACCACCTCCGCACTTTCAATATCTCAATGGTCCTTAAAGGAATGAGCAAAGAGCTATTCACTTCGGTGTTCCCTATTACTTTGGACACCCATCCATCCAGGTGGTTCAAGACCCTGAATCAAGCCAAGCTCGATGATTGGGAATATATCAAACACGAGTTCCTAAAGCAGTACAGGTACAATTCCCAGCTTCCTGTCGGTCTCCGTGAACTAGAGGCCACCAAGCAAGGTGAGAGAGAAAATTTCTCTACTTTTCTTAATAGGTGGAGGGAGAAAGCCGCTCAAATGACCAATCGACCGAATGAGGAAGGATCAAGTTCGCATGGTCATCAAGAACCTTCAGCCCAAGTATCGAGAGCCACTCAAGTTTCAACCCATTGATTCATTTACTGGGCTCTACAAGGTTGGCCTCCTAGTTGAGGAAGATGTTCAAGCCCAGAAGTCTAAGGGTAACGGTGGGGGCTTTAACAAGAAAGGTGGCTCCTCTTTTTCCAACACTGATCAAGTCAGCCACATTACCAATGACAACTCTTCTAACCATCCCGGCTCTTTCAACAACAGGCCTCGAGGACCACCAAGGACATTTTTTCCAATTGGCATGACTTATGAGCAGGCCTTTGATAGATTAACTGCAAAAGGTGCACTTGCTCCTATTGGACCCACTCCAGATCCTTCAGATGACAAGAAATCTAAGAATTGGAATCCCAATGCTTATTGCAAGTTCCACCAAGGAAGGGGTCACACCACTGAGAATTGCATCGTTTTGAAGCATAGGATTCAAGACATGGTTGAAGATGGTCGCCTCCCAGTCCCTCCAGCGGCGAAGGATAAGATCAACATTCACACCAGCCCACTTGCTAAACCATGAGTCACCCCAAGGCGTGGGTCATCGATCTGCGCGGTCTTCTCCAGATTGAGTCATAGAGTCCTAGTCCAAGCTATCTAATCTTTTCAATTCACTGTCTTTTGAGTCTATGTAGTCTTTTAAAATAAGCCATGTATGTTTCAGTTTTCATTCAGCAATAAAATGATTCATTTGTTTTGGCAATATTATTTTCTAATTCTATGCAAGTCTCAACACTCATTGGCCACAATTGGTTTAATCTAATACTGATTTAATTATTGAAATTGAACAATGCCCAAGAGAGGCCTTCTTTCACAGCTCCACAAAATGACCCCTCCCTTCCATTCCCTTTGTCACATCAAATCAAAATCCCTTGCAACCTTTTGAGCCACAAACACTATCATTTAGCCTATCTTTCTTTCATCACCCACATCTACCTAACCCTTTGGACCAAACGGTGCGTAGGAAAAGACACGTGCAAAAGAAAGAAAAGAAAAAAGTAACATGGGCAAAAAGAAAAAAGAAAAAAAAGAGAGAGCAAAAATCAAAGTTCAATACAAAAGTCTTCAAAAATGCAAATCAATGTCAAAATCCAACAAAGCCCAGATCAAATAAAAAGCAAGAGTCTAAAAAGCACACTGCGCACCGTGGGTCACTTCATGATCATCAAGCCTTTTTCAACCCTCAAACCACAGCCTCACATTACAACCACAAAAGCCCTCTCACACGAGGCATTGTCCAAATCATCATCAGAACTACGGTGGTCTGATTCCGTAAGGATACGTAGGAAGCCTCTTCTCGAGGTTCGACCGCATTAACATTAAATCGTTTGAGGCCTTTTGAGTGCTTTGACTTGCTAAGAATTTGATAATGGTTTTGCCAGTCTAGAACCTGACATAGACTCATGTTTGAACCTACATCATTAGCCAACCTCGCATCTAGCCACATCTTTGACCCTTAGCCACAAATTTGACCCTTTTTATTTCTCGAACCATAGCTCATTCTTTGGTCACCTTCAAGGACTCATTGACTCAATCCCAAAGAAGTAAAGCCACCTGACCTTTGGGTTAGTACATCTTGTTGGGGAACTCATCCATACAATCTATCCACCTTCCCTATGTTGACTCTAAGCCGTAAACTACATTGTCTCAAAGCCTCGCTGGGGGGCTCGTCGTCATCATGGCCCTTAATTTCCAGTTGGGGGCTTCTTGTCTCCTAAGGCCCTATTACGTGTTCAAGTCTTTTGCTATCAAGTGGAAATCCTGAAAAATCACTTTTGGACCCTGTCTCTTTCCAATCAAAGTCACTGTCTCGCCAATGTTAAGTCAAGTCACGTCCAAATGTCACCTTTCTCTAAGTCACTCTTCAAATGACACTCTTCAATTGGCACTTGGTACTAGGATTAGACTCTAGTATCATCCTTTCATGTCTAGAACCAGACCTAGACTAGACTCTTTCAAATTCAAACACTTTCAAATCATGTCTAGAACCAGACCTAGACTAGACTCTTTCAAATTCAAAGACACTTTCAAATCATGTCTAGAACCAGACCTAGACAAGACTCTTTCAAATTCAAAGACTCTCAAATCATGTCTAGAACCAGACCTAGACTAGACTCTTTCAAATTCAAAGGCTCATTCAAATCATGTCTAGAATCAGACCTAGACAAGACACTTTCAAATCATGTCTAGAATCAGACCTAGACAAGACACTTTCAAATCATGTCTAGAACCAGACCTAGACAAGACTCTTTCAAAACTCAAGGGCTCACTCAAAATCATGTCTAGAACCAGACCTAGACAAGACTCTTTCAAATTCAAAGCTCATTCAAATCATGTCTAGAATCAGACCTAGACAAGACTCTCTCAAATCATGTCTTGAACCAGACCTAGACAAGACTCCTTCAAATTCAAAGACACTCTCAGATCATGTCTAGAATCAGACCTAGACAAGACCCTTTCAAATTCAATGACTCTTTCAAACTATGTCTAGAACCAGACCTAGACAAGGCCCTTCCAAATTCAAAGACTCTTTCAAAATCAATGACTCTTGCCCTCTCAATATCAAGGTCACAAGTTACAAGTCAACATTGCATGCAAATTTCGCTAGACATAAAAACAGACCTATGTCGTCACCAAGGTAGTCCTTAATCCTGAATTAGGGCTATCATTTTCAAGTCAATGCTCATTTCTTCGGAAAGCATGGGACGCACCTGCATTTCTCCCAGTCAGCCGAACGAAGAATGATCGCTCGAGGACTCAGACCGCACGGGACACGGCTACAGGTAAAACTAACCTTTGTTTTGCAGGTACCGGCGAAAAAGGGTAACTCAGGGTCGCAGAACGTCTTGAGTTGCTCTCCGTCCCGAATCGAATACTTTGACTTTCGTCTTACGAAACTATCGTCTCTTCAGACTCAGTCAAAGTGGGGGCTTCTGTAGACACCTGAAAATGTCTCCCCAAATGAGTAATCCGTGATGAAACATACCGCGTCTCGCGATTGTTTCGACTCAGAAAAGATGCTTTGAACTCACAAAAGTTGGAAATACGTGAGGTCGTACTTGGAACTATTGAGCAAAGGTCAAATAAAAGGCAAAAATATTTTCTTTCGGTTTTCTCAAAGGTTCTCAAAGGTTTTCAAACAAGTTACACTGGCGATTCTCATGCTTTTTGTTTTTCATCATGTTCGTCACATTTTTCTGAATCCGCCAGTATTTTTAAATTATTTTTCTGATTTTTCTATGATTTTCTATGAATTTTGCAATGTTTAAATACGCAGAATACGCAGAAAATACATGAATAATTAGAAAATACTCCGGAAATACGTGGAACCTTCTAGAACATTCTAGAACTCCTTGCTTGGAGAGCAAGGGTGTCTAGGTGCGTCGAATCAAGGGAAATCACGAATAAAATCGGAGGAAATCAAAATATTTCGAGGTTTTTGGAAAATATATACTCAACCATTGAGCGTATATACGCAGAAATGGAGCGTATATACGCTGATCAGGAGCGTATATACGCTCCATAGCAGCGTATATACGCAGCTCCAAGCCATACGAAGTTTGCCAAAATTTTATGGAAAGTGAGCAGCGTATATACGCTACATATGAGCGTATATACGCAGGAAGGCAGCGTATATACGCTCCTCTGTAGCGTATATACGCAGGTTTTCCTTCCTCGTTTTTGCCTCGTGCCTATAAATACTTGCTTGCCTTGCTCAGTCCGGGACACGACTTTCAACACGATTTGACACACTTCACACGCACAATTCCCGAGACACATCTACTCTCTCCCTCTCTCAAAAACACTCAAAACACATTCGTTTTTGATTCAAAGCATCGATTCTCTTTCGATTCAACAAGCGAAATAAGGGTATAAATCTGAGATTACTCACCAAAAACATTTTTTTCACTCTTTTTTTTCAATTCCTTTTGTCTCTTTTAATTTGATTAACCATTATATTGAGTTTTAATTCAATTAAAGCAATGTAGAAATCCACCTTTTAATTGATTCATGTAAATATGTAGGATTGTCACTCAAGTTTTCAAATTCGTTTTTATTAACACCTATTATTATTGTCATCTTCTTGTCACAATTCATTATTATACATATTGTTATTGTCAATACTAACGCGTTTGTTTGTCTCAATTAGCAATTCAATCGAAGGACGATTCCTTTAAGTTTTACTCTAACAATTTGATTATTTGCAGTGACAAGGTGAGAAGGACACACATGTATACATTATGCTTTACTAACCTTTGTTTTTCATGTTTCGTTTGTATATATATATATTCTATCACACTTGTATATATTGTTTAAACAAGACCGGAATTTAATCGCTTGCACATTAAAGTCAGATAATCATGGACGACCGGTTTTCTAAGCACCTTGTTAATATTGACTAACAATCAAGTGATCGCCTTGTCCATTGTAGAAGTCTTGGTTTGTACATAATAGCAACCCACCTAGTAATTAGTGCGCTTTCGAAGTCAAATCAATAAGTTTTCTTGAATTCAATTGTTATGATTTATGGAACTACAATGAGACCGAGTAGAGGCCGCTACATGCGGGCGAATTGGGTTACAGATCTGATTCGTACCATGTCCCCGAACCCACACTTTGGTTACTGGACCTACTTGTGGGGCCACTAGTTTGGCACCAATGTTTCGGGCGTCCGTGAATAACCTATATAGGCACGGTGGCGATCCCCTCAATTCGACAACACACCCCAACGCATTCACATGCGGATTCCATGGCTCAACTCCATGACACTGAAGCTGAGGTCACGCCCCCCTAAGGCGGGGCGAAGCCCTACAACAACTTTCAAAGAGAAATAACAAATTTGTTAAATTATCCCACCTTCTTTATGCGAAACTATAATGAAAGTATAATACTTTTGTCATTTACTTTTGAACTAAAGAAAGTATAATACTTTTGTCATTTAATTTTGAACTAAAGAAACTATAATGAAAGCATAATACTTTTGTCATTTACTTTTGAACTAAAGAAATTACTCCGTAAATTAGATAATGAAAATAGTTGTAAGCGAATTAGCTTAATCATACATATAAATTGACATATTTTTCATACAATATATTTGCGTGGAACACGGCGTGCTTGCCACTAGTGGCTATATATACATCACAATGCCCGAAAACAGTCACCTACTTACTGCTTCCACTTAGCTGTTGTTTCATCTCAGGTTAGTGTTTATGCAGATTTTAGCTAGACGGGCTAATCGACATAGCTAGGATCGTGACCTGCAACTAGATGGGTTAAACTGTTCGGCAATGATAATTTAAGCAATAATAAACGAGTGCAAAAATATAAAGAACACACAGAGATTGGTGATGCGGAAACCCAAATCGGGGAAAAATCGCGGGTAGCGATGAGACTACCGATCCACTATGACTTTAGCCTTCAATTGGCTCGTTTCACAATTACAAAGTGAGGGGATTTTTGCTAGCTACTTCGTATGAGTATGTGAGAGATGGGGAGAGAAGTATCTCTACTGATTARATTGTTACATATTTATAATAACCAAAAACCCTACTAGGTCGAGCTGGCTCWTTGACTGCTACATTCATGCCGCGTATTTCTCAACCGCCTTTTCTAGCCGTTGCTCRAGGTGATCTTATCCAGCTGCTTCCTATWTTCTCGCAAGCTYTTGCTGACTATTTCTAAGCTACGTTCTTTGGACTGGGCCTAGCTGAAACCGGGTATACAATTTGCCCCCAAATTGGGCTTCATTAAGTCTTCTTTAATAGAGGGCAATTTCGTCTTTTCACGAATGACCACTTTCTCCACTTCAGCCTCTCACTTGTCTGAGCACTCCACGTTTCTCTATAACCGTCACATTACTTAACTTCTTCAACTCCTTCTTATTCAATTTTAAAGCCACCCTTTGTCTTTACTCATCACATCACTCCTATTCATTTCTCAGTCTCTTCAACTTTTCTCGACCGTTTTTCTGCAAATTTCAAAAATCTCAAGCTTGTTCTTTCAATTCTCCGGAGCGTTCTTCTTCTTCCTCYGGTATCTTTCATCCCTTTGCTTATTTTTCTTCATTTTCTTTTGTTCTTCCATGCCTCGTTTTAATCAATCCACTAGGAAGAGGTCTAAGTTTGTTCGTATTAGGGCTTCAGTTGATCAGGAAATGGGGAGGCCAAATGAAGATGTGGCAAGCACAATCACTGAAGCTGACCTCGCAAAAATTCGATTGCGGGGTTGTTTTCCTGACGAGGCGGTCCTCACTGTGCCTTCTCCAACTGACAGGCCTGAGAAGTGTCCTTCGGGCCATGTTTGTTTTTATGAGTATCCTTTTCTTTTGGGCTATACTTACCTTTTTACTCCTCTTGTTCGTTCTGTGTTGAACCAATTCCAATTGAGCCCTGGGCAGTTTCAGCCTAAATTTTGGAGGGTTTACAGTGTTATTGACCAATTAACCGAGTCTTGGGAGTCTCCTTTCACCTATCTTGACCTCTGCCACACGTATCTTCTTAAGAAAATTGCTAATGCTCGCTTTAATTTGAAATTAAAAACAGATAAGGTAGATTTAGTTGGGGGGACTGAGGCGTCTGATAAGGGTTGGAAAGCTAGGTTCTTCTTTGTAGCTAAAGACACTTTGGGTACGGATTTGTTTTGGTTGATGGAAGGTTGAAATAGTGGAGGTATAGGTTTTTTGTGGTTCGTTTCCTTTTTGGTGTATATCTTTATGAATTGATGGTATTCTGATTTTAATTCTCTTTGTTTCATTTGCAGTGGTGGTTACAGACTGTGGTCCTTCCCACGGTTACTCGGCTAAGGTGGAGGCGTTTTTTGGCAACATGGCATATTTACGCAAGTTTGTTGATTTACCTAGACCAACTGCAATGGCCTCAAGTGAGCTAGAGTGTCATAGTGGATCATCTTCTTATGCTTATTGCTCCCATTCTCACAGTTTCATTTCTTTAGGGTTGTCTATGTCTGTTGCGGAGATGAGAGCTCTTTCTTCAAACAAGAGGAAGGCTTCGGTTACTGGAGGTGCTCAGTCTACTGCCAAGGTTCAGGTTGTCAAGCCTCGACCTGAGGTTGCTTCTGACCCACCTCATGCTGTTGTGGATGCCGGGAAGAAGGTTGCTGGGACGGCTTCCAAGGGTTTTCCAGCTGGACTCAATCTGTCCTTCCCCAGGCACTACTACAAAAATTGGATAAAGTACCACTTTTTAGAGACCGATCATACTGTAAAACCGGTCTCTTAAATTAAGAAACCGGTTTTAATTTAAAACTGGTCTCTTTCATCTGTGAAAGAAATCAGTTATAAGAAACCGATTTCTTGTGTATAGATATGGATGGGTATGGTCCCACCACTTATAAGCTTTATTGATTATAACGTGTATGATGTACGTATTAATTGAACTTTCCTCTTTTCTTTATTTTCTTTTTTAATTATCTCTCCAAAAATGTTTTCCCTCTAGCCCCTATTCCTTAACCACGTTATCTTCCTCGTTAACCATATTATCATCTGCTGCAATCTGTCTCTGCCATCGTTGTCGTTGTACTTATATTGTTGTGAGTTTATTAATCTAGTTTTTCGTTTTTTATTTTTGGGATTTATGCTATATTTTTTTTCAATTTTCGTTAAATTGGCTGAATGTTTAGCTAGTTTTGGAAATTTGAGTCGCTCTCGCTTTATCTATGGTACTTCTACGCTCGATCTTGTGAGTGATATCTACAATTATATTTTAGATTTTTCGATTGCATATAGACTGACTGACGAGTGAGCTAGGCTAGTCTCGTTGGTTATATGATTTTTGTTCTTAGCTGTACAATATAGTGCTCAGTGGTCTGTCAATTAATTTTGTTACTCACTCTCTCTCGTAGCGTCATTTTTTAGATCTTGATCTAGTTTTTCTGTGGTTTTTTTTTATTTTCTGACGCGCTTTTTACGTCTTTGATGTCTTTGAATATCTCTCTACTTAGTCATGTAACTGTTCTTCCTTCCATTTCGTCATTCTAAAGAATTAGACTAGTCTATCTGAGTGGAGCAAATGTTTTTACTTTCTATGAACCTGAAAGAATTTAAGGGAGTGAAGTCTCAGAAGAGCAGGAGATTGATATCTTGACAAATGTATTATAAGTTTAAGTTTATACTCTAAATATGTGGTATCTTGAGTTTCTAAATTGTTGAAATTGGTTGTATAACAGTGTATTAGTTCTCAGAAGAGTCCAACCTGTAGATAAGTACGCTTCCTCCCACAAGCTTTGGAAATCAAAATGCAAAAGCACAATTAAGCTTTATAAAGATGAAAAGTTGGAGGATTTAGATTGCTATGATGGATTACTAAAGAGGTTGTGGTATGCTTTTCTGTCCATGATTATCGATGGATTTTAAGTGACATTTTTGTTACAACATATCAAATTTTGGACTAGATAGCATATTTCCATTTATTATTATGGGATTGTGGTACTGAAGATTCAGGGAAAATGATTTTTGTGTCTGGTGATTTCTGGGTTTTTTCATTTTATTTTTTTTGAATTCCAGATTTTAGGATGAGGAAGCAATGGAGTCTGGAGTGTTTGAATTTCAGTTTTTTTTATAATCTGTGAATCTTTTCTTTTTTTTCTTATATTTTATTTTACAGGAAGGAGCTTTGAGGATTAATAAAGGTTGATATGGAAGCCTAAGTATTTAGGGTAGTATGAAGAAATTCCGAGGCATTGATTTTTTTTTTTAGATATAACTTTGTTTATTATTGTTGATAGTGTCAGATCGACTTATTGTTAAGAAACTTCTATGTTAATTTGCTAATAGTTAACTTTTGGTTGAAATTATTGTACGGTTCTTTTTATATTTGCAAGAGATTGAGCTCTGCTGTTTCTGAGCTGTGAAATAAAGTAGTGTGACCTCCCACTCTTACTTTTATTTTAATGTAAAAAATCAAAGAGACGGTTGTGCATCAACAACAGGTCTCTTTGATGTAATAAAATGTATAATAAACTATATAGGGAGATCGGGTTTACTGAGTTAGATCCGGTCTCTTATCCCTCTAATTAAAGAGACCGGTTTTTCTAAGCACCGGTCTCTTTGCTCAGTATAAGAGACCGCAAAAATAAACCGATCTCTTACCCTAAGAGCCCTGCGAGCTAGAGACCGGTTATTTTGCGGTCTCTTTGGCCTTTTTTTAACCGGTCTTTTAGGCTTTTTTGTAGTAGTGAGGGATTACGTGGAGCATGATGGGACAGTTGGAGGAATCTGGCCAGAGGRGGACCAACTGCTTTTTCCTGCTGCTGCTGCTCGTCTGAAGGGATTCATTTAGCTCTGCAGTCACTTCAGAATGTCATGGCTTCAAAATCTGTTTTCCAAAATGCTGCTGCCTTGAAGAAACGAGCTGAGGACCTGACCAGCCAGGTAGCCCACTTGAACAAAGAAAAAGCCACCTGGTCAGCTGAGAAGAAACAGCTGGAGGCGACGATAGCTGTTGAGAAGGCCAAGAGGGAGGAGTTGGAGCTTGCTGCTGCTGGGCTCAAAGAGACTATTGTTTTGGCTCGCCAGAACAAGGCTGACATGGTGATCACCGAGCTAGCTAAACTATATCCTGGAAAGTCAAATTCAAGAGGCCTGTGGACGATGAGCTGACTACCATTATGGACGCATATGTGGGCTCTCTAGGTGACATGAAGGACCTGGAGGACGAGGAGTTCAGGAAGGAGCTTCTTGCAGCTACTGCTAGGTCCAAGTCTGATTTTGTGCCACCGCCTCCTCCTGCTGGGGATGCTTCTCAAGTAGTTGCAGGGACTTCTTCTTCGTTTCCTGACTGTGAGAAGATACTTGATGATGCAGCCAATTTGGATGTCCCTGCTGTTTAGGTGAACTTTGGAGATGAGCCGATTGGGGGTGGCCCAGCTGGAGATGAAGTGGAGGTTCCTTCTGCTGAATAGACAACCTGCTTTAAGAAAACTTTTCAGTACTTTTGCTAGAATATATTAGGCTATGGTTGCGGCATGTGCAGCTTAATTATTTGACTATTTCTTTTTAGGATGTTATTAAGGCTGCCTTGGCGGCTTAACTTTTATTTTCCACCGGCGAGTGGCTCTTTTGGTGACTTTAGGATTTGACTTTTCATTAACTTCATGCTTCGCATTTTCATTTGCTTTTCAGTATGGCCATGTTAAAACTTTTTGTTCATGCATGATATTTCTTTTCTAGCTAGCCTTCGGTTTTAAACAAAGCGATGTTGGCTACYTAGATACAAGTACTTTTTTACATTGATAGCGTCTCTAGTGGCTAGCTACTGTTGTAATTTTACCTCAAWAACAATATCTTTTTAGGTGGCWAGCGTTCCAGCTCCTTGGAATTTCTGTACCTTCAGCTGAGATCAYRTTGTAAGCTCRGTTGCCAAACACTTTACTTATCTGGTAGGGGCCTTCCCAGCTGGCTCCTAGCTTGCCTGCGTTTAATTCTTGGGTGTTCTGGAATGTCTTTCTGAGCACCCAGTCTCCTATTGCGAATGTTTTAYCTTTCACCTTTTTATTGAAACTTCTTGCTACTATCTGTTGGTATGCTGCCATTCTGGTGCTGGCTGCATCTCTTATCTCTTCTATAGTATCTACGTCTAGGCGTAGCTCTTCTTCATTGGCTTCTTCAGTTATGAGCCCATATCTTGCTGAGGGCACAGCTATTTCTGCAGGTAAAACATATTCACAACCATACACGAGTGAGAAAGGGGTTTGTCCAGTCGCACCCCGAGGGGTGGTTCTGTTAGCCCATAAAATCTTAGGTAGCTCTTATACCCATTTTCCTTTAGCTGACTTTAGTCGTCTTTTTATTCCGTTTATTATTAATTTATTACTCGATTCTGCTTGTCCGTTGGCTTGTGGGTACCTAGGAGTTGACATGGTTAAGGTGATGTTCCATTTTTGACAAAAGTCTCTAGTTTTGTTGCTAATGAACTTCGAGCCGTTGTCACAAACAATTTCGCTAGGTACCCCGAACCTGCAGATTATGTTGGCTCATATGAATGATATTACTTCTTTGTCCCTTACCTGGGGGAAGGCATCTGCCTCGATCCATTTTGAAAAATAATCGGTTAGCGCTGGCATGTGTACCTTTTGACCTGGTGCTGTTGGCAGCTTACCTACAATATTCATTCCCCACTTCATGAAAGGCCATGGAGTGAGGGATGGGTGCAAGCGTTCAGGTGCTTGGTGGGACGTACCTGCATGTCTTTGGCAGCTATCACAGCTTCCTGCATATTCGTTAGCATCTCGTTTTATGGTTGGCCAGTAGTAGCCATAAGTCAGGATTCTTTTAGCTAGTGTCCTGCCAGCTGAGTGTGTGCCGCACTCGCCGTCATGGAACTCTTTTAGGGTGGTGTTTGCTTCGTTTTTACCTAGGCAGCGTTGTAGGATACTTGAAGAGGACTTTTTAAATAAAACGTTGTCGATTAGAGTATACTTGGAGCATTTCATCCGTACTTTTCTGGCTTCTAGCTTACCGTTAGGTAGGACTTCGTCTCGTAGGTACCTGATAATCGACGTTCTCCAATCTTCTTCGTCTTCCTCGGAGATAGGCATCACTAGTTCATCTTTTTCGATTGAGGGTGCAGCTAGGTGTGCTATTGGCACTGAATCGAAGCTACATTTTCTCATGGCGGAGCCTAGGCTAGCTAGGGCGTATGCTTTCGTGTTCTGGTCTCGTGGTACTTGCTTAATATCAAACTTATCAAATTCATTCATTTTCTTTTTAGCTATTTCTAGGTACCTGGCCATCTTGGAGTCTTTTGCCGCGAATTCGCCTTTCAGCTGGCTTACTATTAGCAATGAATCGCTAAAAACTTGGAGGTGTGTTGCCCCCAAGTCCATAGCTGTCGCCATACCTGCAAGCAAAGCTTCATATTCTGCTTCGTTATTAGTTGCTTTAAAATCGCAACTTATAGCTCTTACTATCATGTCCCCCAGTGGCGACTTTAGCACTATGCCAAGTCCAGCTCCCCTAAAATATGAGGAGCCGTCGACGTATAATTGCCACTTTCCTTTACCTGTGCTTACTGCCTGAACGATAGGTGGTTCCAGACCTGGGCTAAAGTCAGCCACAAAGTCTGCGAACGCTTGGGATTTTATAGCTGTTCTAGGCATGTATCTGATATCGTAGCCGCTTAGGCAGATTGCCCACTTGCTCATTCTTCCCGTTAGCTCGGGTTTCCTGAGCACGGCTTTAATTGGATAGTTAGTCATAACCAGTATAGTATGCGTTTCAAAATAATGTCTAAGCTTTTTCGAGGCGATAACTAATGCTAGTACGAGTTTCTCGAGGGAGGAATACCTTGATTCTGCTTCRAAGAGTGTTTTACTTACGTAATATATAGGTAGTTGTTGGTTTTCAGCTTCTCTAGTTAATACTGCGCTTACAGCTTTGCAGCTAACGGCTAGGTATAGCTGTAAGTTCTCTCCCTCTACTGTCAACAGGGGGGTGAAACCAGGTAAGCTTTTAGTGCTTGCAGGGCCTTTTCGTGTTCATCAGTCCAGTCAAAGCCTTTGTTCTTTTTTAAGACGTTGTAAAATAGGTGGCATTTGACTGATGAACGCGAAATGAACCTATTCAATGCTGCTACTCTACTTGTTAATTTTTGGACCTCTTTTAAATTTTTAGGTGATTCTAAATTAAGGACTGCTTTCACCTGTTCTGGGTTAGCTATTCCTCGTTGTGTCACAATATAACCTAGAAATTTACCTGCGGCGACCCCGAACGAGCATTTAGTGGGGTTAAGCTTCATGCGGTATTCTCTTAGGACCTCGAACGTCTCCTTTAGGTGGGCTATGTGGTCGCCCGCTTTTTTAGACTTAACCAGCATATCGTCTATGTACACTTTCATCGTGTCCCCCAGCTGCTTTTGGAACATCTTGTTCACGAGTCGCTGGTAGGTTGCACCTGCATTTTTCAAAACAAAGGGCATAACAGTGTAGCAATATATTCCTTTGTCAGTGACAAAGGCACTTTTTCTTGGTCTTGGGGGTGCATCAGGATTTGATTATAGCCAAAATATGCATCTAAGAAGGTCAGTCTTTCGTGACCGGCGGTGGCATTTACCATCGCATCTATGTGAGGTAATGGGAAAGGATCTTTAAGACATGCTTTATTTAAGTCTGTGAAATCAATGCATACCCTCCATTTACCGTTCTTTTTACTTACCACTACCACGTTAGCTAGCCAGTCCGGGTAAGATACTTCTCGGATTTTTCCACATTTCAGTAGCTCAGCTACCTCGTCATTTATTATTGTGTTTCGCTCAGGTGCGAATTTCCGTCTCTTCTGTTTCACCGGTTTGGCGGTAGGATCCACGTTTAGCCGGTGTGTTATAACACTGGGATCTATACCTGTCTTGTCCTCATGGGACCAAGCGAAGCAATCTTTGTTAGTTTTTAAAAATTCGATTAGGTTACCTTTTTCGTCTGTACCTAAGCTAGCTGCGATTAACACAGTTTGCTTAGGTAGGTCTGGATCCAGCACCACTTCATCTAGGTCTTGATCATTGGGCTTAGCTGGTACTGAATCTAGCTATAATTTCTAGATGGATTCCTTCTTTGGCTTCAGCATCACGCTGTAGCACTCTCGAGCCATCTCGCGATCTCCCCTAATTTCCTGCACACCCCAGCTAGTGGGGAACTTAAGCACTTGATGGTAAGTCGAGGGTACCGCCTTCATCTTATGAATCCAGGGGGTACCCAAAATAACATTATAAGCAGAGCGGCTATCWACTACATTAAATTTAGTGGCGAGGTTCACCCCCTTTGCATACGTAGGTAAGGTGACCTCACCAATGGTCTGTTGGGATTCTCCACTGAACCCTACCAGGACAGTGGATTTCCTTACTATATCCTTCTCCTGAAAACCCCATGCTTTCCAAGGCACTTTTGAAAATCACATTAGTAGAGCTACCACTATCAATTAATATTCTTTTAATTAAACAGTTAGCTATAGTAAGGGAGATTACCAAACTGTCGTGGTGCTTCTCACCATCATCTTTGTCGTTGAAAGTGATAGGCATACCTGCTAGCTGTTTATCCAGGTCAGACCTGGGGTTAGCTGGCTGCCCATCCGGCTTCGCCCTAGCGCTTCTTTTAGCTGCAGAGTATGTTAGTCCACACACTTTTGAGCCACCTGCTATTACCTACACTACTTTTACATGAGACGGATCTGGAGGGGGAGCAGAAGCTCCGGGATTCTTTTGTACCTGCTTATCACGGTTGCCAGTATTATGGCTACTATTTTCACAATTATTATAATTCTGCTTACCTTTCCGGCTTAGCAAATGGTCCAGGTGACCTTTACTTATTAGCCAGGCTACCTCCTTTTTTAGGGCGCTACACTCCTCCGTGGTGTGGCCACGGTCATGGTGGTAACTACACCACTTGGAGGGGTCTTTTTCCCTATCCGGCTTAAGGCTCTTAGATGGCCACCTAATGGGGCATCTAACTTAGCCATCGCATCAACTACACCTGCAACATCCACGGTGAAGCAATAACTAAAGAAAGTTGGGTACTCACATGACCTCACCTACTTTACCTGTTCGGTACCAGCCCCCTGGCTTCTTTGCTGGTACGGCTGGTACCTACCTCCSCCTCGACGCTTATCGTTCTGCCTCGAAGGAATGGCCCGATTTTCAGCTGGGGCGGCTAGGATCTTCCTAGCTGCTTCATCTTCTTCTACCTGAATCTCGGCCCTAGCTCTTGTT
>SNQN01002530.1:0-41300 GCA_008642245.1 Bassia scoparia | reverse complement strand
TTAATTAAATTCAATTTGATTAATTTAAGGGGTACTACGTTCTGGTTTGTGGGCAATTAACTGTTGTTTATTGATTTTTTTAGCACAATAATCATGGAATATGTTTGATGATTTAGATTTTTCAAAATTATTTATTTGAATACAAATTGGTTATGTTTCATGAAGACTTGTAACACAAATTGGTCATGCCTTGTTTTYTGACTATGCTTTGAACAAGCTAATAGCTAGTACTCCGTATTTAGCTTTAGCTTTAGCTTTGTTGTGAAAGAAAATCCTACAATACTTTTTAAATTAATAATTTAAGAGTGTTTTGGGATTTTCCAATTTTGTGCTWAGTATTCTTTACTACATTCAAGTATTCAACACTACTTTTTTTAATGAGATAATCGTTTTTCTCTTGAGGACAAACATCTATGAATTGGTTCAAATCATGCTCTGCTATGACTCCTACTACATCCCCCAGTCTATTGGATGTGCAAAATCACAACATTAGTGCCCTGGTAGATAGGCTTACAAGTTTACCCGACGAACTGTTAATTCAAATCCWTTCCTTGCTTCCTACCAAGGATGCAGCTGCTACATCCATATRGTCTAGGAAATTGAGGCGTGTTTTCCCTTATATTACGTCCCTGGACTTTGACGTCTRGCCTATAAATCTTTGTTTGGAACGTCCCTATYKAATTCAACATTACCCCACTTTTGTGAAGTTTGTTGACACTGCCCTCCAAGCATACAAGTCTAAGTATCTCACAAGATTTAGACTTCAAGTTGGCAGCAGCGACTTTGAGAAATGCAATTTCTATAGCTGCTATCTATACCGTGCTGAGTCAKGCGCGCCATGTCGCTRTACTYGRTGTAGATCAGGCTGTCTCCCTGACTTGAAAATTGCTCYTGTTGATGCGTGTATCTCCTTCCCGTTGACGTTTTGTGGCCTTCGGGACCTCGACCTCTGTATTCTGTTGAGGAACCCAGGGAATGCCCAGCTGCCCCCAGCTATATTCACTTGTGAAACATTGCAAGTGTTGAAGCTTCAGGTCAATATTGGTGTTGATGAAGTTATCACCATGCCATCTTATTGCCTTCCAAGATTGAAACTGCTCCTCTTGTCCATTTCTTTTATTTCTGACGTTGGCTTCCTGCCAAGGCTAGTATCAAGTTGCCCTGTCCTAGAAGACCTCACATTTAAAGTTTTTACAAGCCATGTCCATCACACAACTGACAACTGTTTCCTCGACTTCCCTTAGGAGATTGTGTTACTAATGGATAAACTTGCAACTGCGCCCTGTGATAACACTGACATAGTGGTTATCGATACTCCTAATTTGGAGTACCTTTATTACATGGATAATTTACCATTTAAGTACTCAATCCCAATAATGCATTGTCTTGTTGAAGCGAAACTGGTGARTCTATATATCTTAGAATTTGAAGAAATAGAGGTTTCTTTTCAGAATATACTTAGCCTCATCAGAGCCTGTTCTTATGCTCAACATATATCTTTGTTAGGCTTAGGCTTCATGTTGCAGGTATGGCTCAATCTCTACTTTTAAGTTTTGCATTCAGTTTATCACGCGTTGTGTTTTTTCAGTAGTCTTGAGAAAAGAAGTTAAACTTTTGTCTTTGATTGTTGTTGAATTTTGGTTGAGGAGCTTGAATGTGCTGGTGAGAAGATCTTTAAACAATCAACTGCCTACGTTTCCGAATTTAACAACGTCTTGAGATGCAATGTGGTCTTGATAACTTTTATTGGAATAAATTGATTCTACCCTTTCTTAACGTTTCGCCTGCTTTTAGAGGAACACTTGTTATTTACAGAGTTAGTATTGTTGTTTAGTTCACTTTATCTTCGCATGTGCTGATTGTTTTATTACATGTTTGATATTTTTATTGTTGTATACTTTTGCAGGAGATCATGCTTTTATTAATGTAGTATGGATTTGGGACCTATGATAGAAGAGAGAACTGTTGGAACGTGATATTTTTCAGAACAGATCATGCTATCTCCTTCGGTGTTGCAGGTATTGTCCTGAAAAAATATGATACAGGATTATTATGGGCTACAACGGGAAGTGGAAATGATCCAATTTTTCCTAAGGCATGCATTAGTTTTGGAGGAACTGGTCATCTACCGATTTAAAACCTGGCTGCATTTAATGCCAGATCTGATATCGGTTGAGAACACGTTGAACAATTTACCAAAAGCCTCAYTTACCTYKTCAATACAAGTGTCGTGATCACCAATTTATTCATACATTGCAAAAAATTACACTAGTTCTCTCAACGCATCTGGAAACTTCTAACTTGGGTGTAGTGGTTCAGCCTAGTTCAGCCTCGTTTGCGGATTGTTTTTCAAGCTGGTTCTTATTCTTGAGCTTGATGAACTTCAAGGAGTTTCATTTCTGCAGATGTAGGGGAGGTTGTTCATTTTTTTTTTTGCTTAAGTTGAATAGAGACATGTATGTGATGAAAAAGCGGGGCTGTTYATTGCCGAAAGAGAGGTTTGAATAGCATTGTTTCAAGCACTTGAAGTTGTCAATAACACAAGGGTTTTAAATCAATTATAACGAAAGCTTCGAAATTCATTCATGGAACATAGGATTTTGAAATCTCTGTTTCATCTTGCAAAAGTCGAGACATTTTTCATAGAGCACAAATTAGGCATGTAGGTATTTGTTCATATTAGATATATATTGGTGCATTCCCATATTTTTATATTGGTATCATATTCATCCCAATTTTATACTGTAACTTTTATTCAACAATGTAATCATGTTCATGTTCATATTCAATGTGCTCGTATGAACTAGGGTGCTAATAGGCTCATAGGCATATCAACGTGATATGTCAACCAACATGTATTTTTGTTATTTTGCTTTTTAGTGGGGATAGAATTGTCATTTTGTTTTTTTTACTGGTGGGGATCACATTTCCACTGTTCACACTTGCCTATTGCTAATGTCCGTCGAAGACATTTATGTTCCGATAAAGACATCTATGTTTTACAGATGTAAGTCTATGTTGTAAAGAAGTATGTCTATGCTTTCAAAATATATGTGTCTACTCAAGAAAAATGATGGATCTGGTTTCCGACGAATTCATGCTCCAACGATCGCCGTCCTTCTTCCTCCGACAGTTCATTTCTCCRGTGACCTTCCCGTCCTTCTTCCTCCGACGATCGTCGTCCTTCTTAAAATCTCCGACAACGAATCATGTGCTTCTTTGCTACCGACGATGACGAATCATCATCYATATCCTCGGCTTCCTTTCTKCTGCTTCTTCTCTCTCTTTTTTCTTTTTTACAAGTGGGGTCTACATTTTATAATTTTTAATGGGTGATTGACCCATCCTTGCCTATCTACGTGATATTTCTGTACTTCCCTGTATGGACTATTGCGTCCTGTTTATAATACTACCTATTGTTTTGCTCTAAGTAGCAAAGTTTTGTGTGTGAAATTTAGAGGCAACTTGATAGTGCCTATTGTTATGTTAAATCATTTTACTTCCTTCATTTCTTAAAAAATGCCTCACTTTCTTTTTGGGATTTTTCTTAATAAATGCCTCACTTTCATTTCTTTCCTTTTTTGGAGTGGAGATCGCAATTAAAATATTCTTCTTTCTTTTATATGGGGACCACAAATAAAATACTGTTTTTCTACACCTACTTTATTAAAATATTCATAATATACCTACTTTAATCCCTTTTTTCCTCTTTTTTGGCCACCACTTTCACACCTCATCACTCTACCAAATTTTACTTCAAAAACCGCAAAAATCAAAGTGAGACTTTTTTTTTAGAAACGGAGGAAGTACTTGGCATAGTATTATGATGTCTGGGCAACTACATGAACCAAAACATTATCTGTACTGTCATCCTCTTAGAATGGGAGGGATCAAAGTTAGCATTAATGTGGTGTTTGACAAATGGAAATGAGAATTAGAAAGTTGGAATTCGTAAAATAATTTTTATCCCTTGTTGGCATGTTAGTGGGAATAAAATTAAAAATTTTGAAATGTCATGTTTGGTATGTGAAATTAAAGTTAAAAACAATTGAAAGTTTACATTTTACCCTTTCATAAGTGAGGTAATGTGTGATGTTATAGAGCTGTAAATGGGTCGACTTGGTGTTGGGTTCAGATCGACCAATTACATTATTGGTCAAAACCTTAACCTGAACCCAACCTGTTAAGTTGATGGGGTTGAGATTTTCAACCCAACCCAACTGCAAATTAATGGGTAAAACCTGATTTTGACCTATCAACCATTAACAAATTAACTTTTTAATATTTAGAAAATTAACCTGATTATGACTCAATAACCTGACAATTAAAAGCCTTCATACAAAACCAGCATTGTATTACGGGGTACAAAGAAGCAAATGGAGGACCAACAGATTAGCCATTCAAAGTAAATCAGGAATTAACACATTTAGATACAAAATTGTTGAATATAATTCCTTAGCATAAAATTGTGAGCATAATACATACAAATTCGAAAATTAAACAAAATTAGAATAAATTAAAAATTCACAACCGCACAAATGAATGAGAAATGGTTAGGATTTTTTCGTCTTATTTGGTATAAAATTTGCATCAAAATGTTAAAGCCTATAATAAAGCTAAGTAGAAAATATAAGAATTTTATAAATTAACAAGTTCATAGGTTAATCAACCCGCCAACCAACCCATTTAATAAATGGGTAGGCGGGTGAAATCAGGTTGGAAATTTCAACCTGACTCAACCCATTAATTAAATGGGTTGGGTTGGATCGATCTAATAATCTTAATGAGTCGAAAATCTTGACTCAACCTTTAATTATGAGTTGGGTTCGAGTTGGATTGGGTCAATTTTTGCAGCTCTAGATGTGAATTAATAGGAAAAAGTATTTTAATCTTTTGATAAAATTAAATAATCTCATTCCCACCATTTATTACCTACCCCTAGGTAATAAATATGAACTAAATAATCTCATTCCCACAATCCCACCAACATGGTAATTCCTCTTGCCAAACATGAAAATAACAATACTTGGGATTATAATCTCATCCCTCCTCTATTCCCATGTACCAAATGCCCGGTAAGTGATGAAATACTTTGAATTACTGCCAATGCAAAAGATTGCCAAAAAAAGTAGCACTCGAAAACCAAAGAATGGATGGACTTCATACTTTTTGAAGCAATCAAAAACTTTGCAGGACTTCATACAAAGCCTTCACAAAAAGGGTTGGAAATCATTACAATACGAAGTTAAAAGGAATTAAAATTGCTAACAAAGTTAGTAGTTCGGAAGTGAAAACCAAATTACAGTCAGTGAAACCAAACTCTCATCCATAATACTTAATACATAAGAGTATGAATACCGATATTTTGATCTAGGCTTTGTATCTAAAGGCAATAAAACAAATTACATCTAAATTCTCGAAACAAAAAGTTGTCACGCCGTCTGTGGGAGTACCTCATCTTCAAATACCTATCAACATAAAAGAATGGAAGTTAGGATTTATAGAGCATGTATACAAAGTGATTAGAGTTGGATGCATAAGTCACTAACCGACATAATAGTTTTAAAGCCAAAGAATACATTTAAAAGCTTGGAATTCAACATGGTCACGTGGCAAAAGACAGAAAAAGGCCAAATAAATCAACGATCAATACAGCAGACGAGAGGAAGGGGTTTGAAGCAATGGCTCCAACTCCACTTTTGATCCTTGACGAAGTAATAAGGTAAYTTCGCATACACTAATAGGTCACTAAYTAATGTCTATGATGKATTGATATAACTCATATAAACATCAACATCCTTGACATTTTGGAACTCACTGCCTTTTGGCTTTTGCCATCCTAAGTGTTTTGGTAAGATAATCTCCAGATATACACCTCTCAAGGAATTGACCAGCCATCGYCCCATTACAGCCTTCTCATACAGGAACCCCTACATCACTGTCTAAACAAAATTTGTTCTATACATAGTTACATACTTTGCAGATTTTTCATCTTTTGAACAAAAAGGACCACATAGCTCTAAGTTAGCTGCAGTATGCAACATCATACGTATCATATATCTCAGGCTCTCAGCTACCTAAATCATGCCTTATATTAAACAGACAAGTCTATGTGGAATACAAATTGAAATCTATCTAATTCCCATTTTCTTGTCCATAAAAAACTCAGGCCTCGTTTGGTTGCTCTAGGAATTAATTCCCATAGGAATTTACAATGCATTGGAAATAAATTCCTACAAGAAATTCCTAGGTGTAAAAACGTGGTTGGTTGTTATGTGGAAATTTTTAAATCCTAGGAATTGTAAGTGACCAAGGTTGGATAAGGTAAATGACTTCCTATGTTTTGTAGGAAATGCTAATTCCCATGAATTGTGAGTTCCTACATTTTTACTTTTTTATGCCAACCAAACAAGAAGGGCAAATGTAAATTTATGGGATTTTTGAATTCCTATGGTAATTGAGGGACCTTATACTTGAAAATCAAACAAGAAAGCCCCTTATTAAAAAAATTTAGCCTATAAACAGCAAATTTTCATGTAAGCTTAAGGACTTGTTGGCAAAGGAAATAACACATCAGGCATCAAGAAAGTTACATCAGCTATATAAGTGCTGCTTAAGTTGGATTTTACCTTTATGATTTAAGTTCTAAATTCGCAATAAACAAACCAAAAACATGGGTAATTTCAGATTGTGAATGCAAAAACCAACTCTGAACAAACTGGAAGCATGTCATTCAATTAATAATTACAGCCAAAGTATACTGAAGTACTATCACAGTCATTACAGAGGAGCTAACAAAAGAGGTCATTTGCATTAGACACGTAACATAATCACATCTGTAAGCTTCAATCACATAAATTACTTGTAAAAGTGATAAGTTCTAACTTCTAAGAGCATGAGAGCAAAATTTAAGGAAATTCTGAAAGATGTTAAAGCAAAAGGACAAATTAACCTCCAAAAAAGGGCAATTCTCAAAATCCTTTTCTTAAGAGAAGAGATTTTTAAAAAATAAAAAAAAAAAGTTTAAAAAAAACCTGTTGTTGACAAAATAGAGCAAAACAAACATATTGTTCTGTTCCTAACAATCCTATAGTCCACCACTCAATGCATTAAAAGGCTGAACGAGCACCGAGGAAATAAAGATATCTTAGCTTCTTAGGTGCACTTATGAAAAGTGAAATGTATTCTTTAAAAAATCAGGAAAAGGAGGTGTGCCTAATTGAAAACYCCTCATCTACAGTCTAGACCAAAAAGGTGCATACCCCTCTGCATCATGTGCCTAGACATGCTTTTTCATACACTGCTATGCTTTTGGGATGGGAGAGTATAAAAAAGATGGCTACAAGCAAGGCATTAGACTGAAAGATTTATCACAATTACAAAATACAAAGTTTGGGGCAGAGAGGGGATAGGAAAAGGAAGAAAGAAAGGAAATTTAAATTTTTGATTGGTTAAAGAGTTCATGCAATTTTTCTCTCTTTGTACTTTTAATCACAAAATACTAGTKATGTAAACAGTAAAGACCTCCTAATTCTGTCTTTCTGAAACTGTCATTTGCTTCTAGAATCTTCTTCTGCACCTTCATTAACCTGTCTCTAAACRATGGCCATAACTACTGGCGACACATTTCTTCATCTACCAAACCTTCCACTTAATTATCATCATCACTAAAGGAATCATCATCACCCCCTTCCACCACAAATTATGTGTGAAGCAACATCAAAAAAAGAGGTTTTCAATGGTCAAATTACTGGAGCTTTAACAGTTGGATTTGACCATCAAAGACATTTTCGTAAGCAAGTTTGGGATTACAAAACTCTTTCAATGTACCCCTCTCTCTCTCTCTCTCTCTCTTCTCAAATTCTACTCACATTTGATTCACTATCTCTTGGTTGTTGGATTAGAAAAGTGGCAATATAGGGGATGTATGTCTAGCTGATTCTCAGTTATTTAGGATGTACATGTGGGTAGTAGAGCTACTGTGGAGTTAATTCAGGGATCAGGCGCATTACTGGTTAGGGAGTCCGGGAGTTGGGAGATTGGGTTGTTGGTGCCTGTGGCAGTGGGCCTGAAACAATGATGGTGYGTAAGGTTAGTGGTTAAATGTTTTATTGTTTGGGATGATGATTGCATGGACATGTTTTTGCAGCAAATATGGATTTTCAGGAGTTCAAGAACCTACAACCTGTATATCTAAATTACTTTCCCAAAGAGGAGGCCTGTACGGCTGTACTTTATAACAACACTTACATATTCATGCACAAAAGCCCTACCCCAGAAATTGTGAGTTACTCAAAACAAGAAATAATGACACGAGACATCAACATATTATGATAGAAAATCTGAAAATTTGAAGACTCAGAACCTGACATATACAGATATACTAACTAAATGCTCACATTATTAATAGACTAATAGCACAAATATCTACCTGTCTCACAACTACAGAAACCTAAATATAGAACAAACATGAACCAAGGCTTTTCAAATTAATTGTAATGAAAGAACTAGACAAACGCTTACTTTGAGAGACCTTTTCTATTTGTATTCCATAACTAGTTGATGCTAAACTTCTTAGGTTACAAGAAGCTAAAACTGCAGCCCAAATGTCACAAGTCAGACTTAAATACCACTACAGTAACCAAAATCAAACAAAATTTATCTGTGAGTGAGAACCAAATCTGAACAATTAACAAATTGAATTTCAGGGTTATTGGAGGGTGGTAACTTGATAGTGCTAACAAGGTCAGGGTTTTGGGTACTGGGATGTTAAGCTGAAAAATTGTTGAGTGGTGAGACGACTAAAAGCATAGAAACAAAGATTGTGGTTAACAGGGTGAGGAAGAAAAGGAGGGAAAGGTGGAGGAAAGAAGCAATGGGAGACACAAGAATTCTGCTAAAGGAAGAAGGTTATTCTCAACATGGTGTATATCTAATATTCTTTTCCAATAGAAGACAACAATATAACAGTTCTAGACAGCATAAAACACACCATCGGTTTTGTTTCTTACACTTAAAGCAACCATGATCTATCACCTCTCCTTAGTAGACCAAAATGACTAAATACTTGCACATTGTAATAACAAATTGTCACATCTAAACCTAACAAAGCATGAAACAAGCTAGAACTAAGGCTTTCCCATAAAAGAAAAGTAATACAAAACAGAACTAAAGCAATGATATACACAGGTGGTATTCAAAATAAAAACTATTGAACAACATGATAATACCAGCTAGCCTTCCAAACAAAGCAACAAACACCATGCATCAATGAAGCTACCTTAATTGTAAGAGAGCTTCTCAATTTGAAACTTTCATGAATTTCTATCAAACAAGAAGTTGATATGCAACCTAATTTATAAGCAATTAAAACTGCAGTTCACAAGTCACAAACCAGTTCTTGGATATCACTAGAGTGAGCTAWAATCAGACAAGCTTATAAAACCATACAACATAAAAACACAGAAAGCAGCAAACTTGTCCCACAACTAACATGTAAAAACTTGGATTCTCCATTAACAAACTCGGTCTAACGAAAACAGAGCATACGAAACAATTTATTGAACAATAACTAGATGAAATCCATACCCTTCTATGGGACAGCAGCAATCTCCTTGTCCTCCACGTCAGTGGCTGCCACACTAATCTCTGAAGAAATAACAGCAGCAGCATCTTCAGTGGGAGGCTGAGTCTGCTCGTCCTCAGGCAAGGGCTCCTCGACATAGTCGTTCTCAAAAGCATCAGCAGGCACCTCATAAATCCTCACTTGGGGCTTGGAAGGGTCCTTAACCAACACATACTTGCCCTCCCCAAGCTTCATACACAAATCAACAATACTCTTGACAATACCCCACATATTAGCCAAGTTCAAGTTAATCTGGGACGCGAAATCCCTAGGCTTATACCCAACGACACCGAGAATGACATGGTTGAAGTGATCCCTTGGGTGAACCCTAGAAACATACCCCAATTTCATCATATCAGCACTCCCCAAYAGAGCCTGAGCAGTCCATTTGGCCAACTTGTTGGAATTGTTCTTCAATTCAGTAGCTAAAACAGCACCCCTTTGAGTCTCCAACTTCTGCCTCCAATCAACCCCAGAATACTTAGGATCAAACTCATTCAAAGCATTCAGTGTCAAAAACTGCCTCTGATTGTTCACCTCTAGCACACTCTGCAACTCACACCTCGCAACCAAATACATATCATTATCAAGCTTCCACCTTCTGTACCTATACCCGGCCGAGGCCACCTCCTCCCCCTCGCTGGCAAACGGATTAGGCTCATCAAAAGTCACCTTCTTCCCATCCCTCACAAGCACCTGCTGGGAGAAGTTCTGGTTAATATAAGCAGCCTCAACACTCAACGAATGAGCCGAGTTAATATCCTCCTTGGACTCCGGCAGCGGCTCCTGGGACGTCTCATGGACCGACAACAGGTCGAGCTGCGACCCGTCCCTCTTGTCGAAAAACAGCTTATTCCCAACCCTCTGGACCACAATGTCCCAGCTGTACACACTCCTAGGAGAGCACATCAGCGTTGCCAAAATCGCATCGGTGGCAAACACAGTAGCCTTATCCTCATTAGCCAATCGACGAATAACGGGATCATCAGTGGTGGTAACCTTGAAGAAGTTCCGATTCTTAAACCTCTCGAGAGAGCGGTCGTTCTTCGGTGTGAGGCGGTCGAAGGTCCGGTCATAGGGCTCGAGGGCACCGCAGAAGAGGAGGTCCTCAGGGTCAGGCACCGAGAACGAGAGCTTGGAGAAGGTGGAAAAGGGGATCTGCTCGAGCATGTTCCACTCGGGCTGAATCTCAACAGACGACTTGAACACCGCAGCCTCACGGCGCTGGTGGGCCCCACCACCCGTACGGTGGTTGTTGTGGTAGTGTCGGTCACGGCGGGCGCGCTCCTTCTCGGCCTCCCTCTTGCGGGCCTCGACCTCCTCGTCYCGGCGCTGGGGGAGGTGGCGGGAGGGGTTGTTGTGGTGGTGGTTGAACCTCCACTTGGGGCCGAACCTGGGGCGGGGAGGGGGTTTGCCGTCGACGAGGCGGAAGGAGGAGTCCTCGTCGGCAGCGAGGTTGGAGGAGAAGGAGTCGTCGCCGGTGAAGTCGAAGACGGAGTCGGAGGCGGCGTTGCCGCGGCGGTTGTGTTGGTTGTTGGGGTTGCGGGTCCAGTCGGCGATTCGGCCGATCTTGTCGGAGCGAGAGAAGGGGGCGAAGGGGACGTTGCTGGGGATGGTGGTGGTGSTGGTTGCGGTGSKGGAGGTGGACTCGGGTGGGCCCCAGCCGTCGGGGTTGAAGGGGACGAAACCCACCTCGAATTCTGCGGTTGCGACCATGATATTGTTGTTGTTGTTGTTAACGATGATGGAGGATGAATTGAGAGTGATGGAATAGAAGAAGAGACGAGAAGAGAGATAATTGCGTAAAACCCTAGTATCAACTTTATTTAAAGGTTACAACTTGCTTACTTGCCCCTCTAATCTACTAACTAATATTCCCTCCGTTTTTTATTAGTTGTTCCACTTTTCATTTTTGAATGTTTACAATTAGTTGCTGCAAATGAATTTAAAAATAACTTTTTTATTTTTTTACTTATTTTATTTACTGTAACATTAATAAATTACTCTTTTTTAAAATCAACTTTCATTACTTTACCCAATCTATTTAACCAAAATTACCTTTTTTCAAAAAATATCATTGACACAATTATTTTTTTACCTAATTCACTCAACTTTTTTTACCTAATTTACTCATCTATTTATCTAATTCAATCAACTCTTAAACATCGTGCCAAATTGATATGGAACATCTAATAAAAAATGGATGGGGTATAATGTACGAAGTATCGATTACTCTATTACCGAATTTTCTCGTCCGGTGAAATTTGCTCAAGTAACGTATACTATTTGAGTGTAAAATATGGAAACTAATATAATATGTGAAATGGGATTAAAAGATAAATTTAGATTGGAGAGAAACAAATAAAATTATATTGTTTCTACGAAATTATTTATATGCTTAATGTTAGCTCATATACCAAAATTTAGATTGGAGAAACAAACAAATAAAATTATTTTTACTAAAATTTATAGAAATGATTTGAGGAGAACAGGGTTTTTATACGAAAACCAAAAGGATTTTTTATATGCTTAATGTTAGCTCATATACCCTCAATTTTTGAAAAATGTTTCTTATACTGTAATTTTTTTAGAAAATTTTCTCAAATATCCTCGTGATTTTAGCTAATAGCTCAGGTATCCCCCCAAAGTCTAAAAAAACTTATCAAGTACCCCTAACGTCAATGGATAATAGCTAATGTAACCCTATCGTTAATTTGTCATTCATTTAGCCATTAAATCTAACCGATTAATCTATCAAACGCTTAAACTAACTAATTTACCTTGCCCCCACTAACCTTCCATTGACCACCAGGGGCACCAACCCCACTAACCACCATCACTCCAAGTGATAGTCGTTGTCACCCCAACCATGACTGTAGGTTGTAGCCATGCCCAACCACAAACACAACCCAACCATGATCACGCTTAACCACCACAACCCAAATTCGAGTGACCCACCATATCCAACCACCTAATTCTCGTCACACACAACCATGATCCAACCACCACAATCCAAATTCAAACCATATTTTGAACCAATTTTGGATATTTGTTAAATTTGCACCCAACCATCTTGACTCAACCACCAAATCGAACAAAAAAAACCCAAACACCTACATYCATCGTGACTCKTCCCCYTGTTTAAGCTATCRTCAATTGCTACTACTTTATTGGAGCAAMGTCCATTAGAGAATGAAGAAGGGTCAACCAATTCAAGAATTTTTTWTAATTATCAAATTGTTCCTCACTGTGTATATTAAATCCATAACTTTTGCTTCRAYAAGAAGTAATACTAGGTTGTTGACTAAAGCTTCTCGACCTTGTGATTCGYCTATCATATACATCGCTTTCTATATTTTTTAGAATATAGTTAATAATCTTAACATTAAATGGATTGGTCGTTAGGAGTTTCTCGATAAGCACAATTGGCATCAACRGTTCCATCTTCCACCTRTGCACAATCAATAATTTCTTTCTCTTCATCAATCATAGTTATTCCATRAAGTTTAATCTCCAAACTCTACTTAGGTAAATAAAACCATAGAAATAAATCTGTGGAAAGAAGTAGTAGAGGACAATCTCACTCTTCAAATCAAAAAGGAGAAAGAGAAGCTCTACAAACCCTGGCATAGAGAAACCCTAGGAATGTTTGATCTGAGAGATTTTTTTTTTTTAAAAAAAATATACCTTTGAAAGATTTACGATTTTTTAACCACAATATTACTATGAAGAATCAAAATTACGTCTATGTTTCGGATTGAAAGTAATTACCTAAGTACCGTCCACGTAGGATCGGTAGATAGTCTTTATTTTTTTCGAAAACTTGAGATAAAATCACTCTTCCAAATAGCAATTTTCATGTAAATCGTTATCACAAATAGAGAATTATGCCTTATAAAGCAGTTGTACTAGTGAATGTTAAACCTTAAAAATCGCTACTCAGAGTAGTGATTTAACATGGTAATTTCACAAGAATTTTGCTGCTTCAATTTACAACCATCTGTAATGTTATCGCTATTTAGAATAGCGACTTCGACACTAAAATCGCTATTCAAAATAACGATTTTAAAATAAAATATAAAAAAAGCCCAGGTACCGATCCTACGTGGACGGTACCTAGGTAATTACTTTTAAATCCGAAACATAACCATAATTTTGATTCTTCATAGCAATATTGTGATCAAAAACTCAAGATTTACTCGGTTTAATTGATCAAATCAACCTTTTAAAAAATAAATAAAGTAAATGGCCTTCACTGAATCATCTTCAAGTTACTATTTATCCTTCATCCAATGACCAAGTGTGTGCCTCGTCAACTTTAAGAAATTATATCTTTACCACTAGTTGTCYCGAGCATTGCCAATCAATAATTGTTTTATGGTTAAAAAGGAAATATGATTAAAAATATAAATAAAATGTCAATATTTACTCACTTATTTTGAATTTTGCCATTATAGACAACTTGCAATTGTTCTTTTATTTTCGATTTGTTTTGTCCTTAACCATATAACAACTATTGATTACTTGTTGGAGAATGCTAAACGAAGTCCACGAATGTTAAAAATAAAGTCCACTTTTCAAGCAACTTCCATAATTACCCCTACTTTACTTCCCTTGATTTTTAACTCACTTACCACCACATAACGATGCTTCCATACTATATAAAAAGGGAGTAACCCTTTACTGTTCAAATGAACAGTATGAATAGTATGGTTGGCCTCTCAGAGTTTCACGTAAGCAACCCAATTCATAGCCCACCCCAAATCCCGTTCATAAGTCCAACCAGCCTCAACCCCCCCCCCAAAGCCCACACTCTAATTCCCCTTCCACATCACGCTTCCCCTCACATAGACCCGACACACCCTGCCTTGGATCTCAGATTTGCGACACAAGCTGCTTTGGATCTCAACTTCTTCTTCAACCGTTCTTGCTTTTCTGCTCCATGAAGCTTGAAGCTTTAATGGTTGCCACCCTTCTCCCTCTCCCTTGGTTTTTTCCAACTCAACAATTGCTACCCTTCGCTCTTTTCTTTGTTTTTCTTGATAATTAGGGTGGTGAATCAGGTCTGTTTATTGTCTTTAGGGTTTGTGAGGTTTTGTTCTTTGGGTAGTATGAGCCTCCAATGCAGTCGGAATAGGAGCTTAAAGGATAGGAAGAACAAAGAACAAAGCTTTGAGAGCTCCTATTTCAGATCCATGAATAGTCAACGAGAAAAGGCAAGGTTAAGTTCTTCCCTGTGAAATTTCTATTTAACTTTCATTTTTGTTTCATGTTTATGAGCTCCTATTTGAGCTCCGTGAATATATTTGTGTAATTAATATGTAACAAACACTAGCTCACTCAGTTAATTGTGCATTCGTCTTCTTAGGCAAATCAATTTTTTGTTCTATTTTGAATCGAAATGTATTTTTATACTATTTTTAAWCGAATTAGATTTAAACTTTTTGTTGTTGTTTGTTAGCTTAGATTGATGAGATTTTTTCCTGATAAATTGTTTTTTTGGTATTGTTTTTGGACGATTTAATTTTTTTAGTTGGTTTTGTGGTACGGTCTTTGTTTGTGGTGATTAAACTAAGATTTCTATATTTTGACTTATACAAAAGATTTTGTAGTTGGGGTTTTATTGTTGAATTAGGATTTTAATTTTAGTAGATCTAGGAATTTGATTTAGGGTTCGGATAAGGGATGGTGTAAGAAGGTGAATTGCAACTTTATTATGCGTTTTAGCTTTTGGATTTGTGTTTGTTATTGTGGTTAGTAATAAATTGATATTCTTGCAGATGCGTGGAGCAAATTAGCATATAAGGATGCTCTTCTCAAAATTCTTCGCTGAAGTTGAAGCCCAGAAAGAAATTCCCAAGTTCCTTTTTTTATCATCTTTTAAATTCATTTCTTAATTTTGGTGTTCTCATATGCTCATAAAAATTGGTACTTTATCATATAATAATCTGTGATAAATCGTGTCATTAGAATTTCATTATTTTGTTTTCCATTTTTGGGCGATGATGTATGGATTGTATGTTGGTGGGTAATAGCTGTCAATGGAGTAGAAGATTTAGGGATACTTTGGGAAGAAGTTGGGGGTYTCAGAGTTAATAGGGTGATACACTGATATTTGTTTGTTTCTTGCTTGTAATTATGTGGGGGAAAGCTAGCACTCATTCTGCATCAAGTACTCTTTGTGTCTCTCTCTTTTCTCTTTGTAATCACATGGGAAAATTAAAGTGCAATCAGCCAGAGTGGGTGAACAGGATCATGGAAGGTGGGCAAGGCGGGTGGATACGAGTATACGACACAATTATGCCTTTAAAACCACTACCTATCTACTACCAATAGCGGGTTTTARTTTTGATTTCCATTTTACAAAGTTGCTTCCTACCCAACAAATTCAAAGCAATATGGCAATACCCCCTTTCGGTGATGCAGAAAGCGAAATCCAACAAATCATACATGATAGAAATAATGATAAATGATAAGAAAATATTTCAACATAAGTATATAGTACGATTGGTGATTCAYAGTTAGAGCTTGACTCCATTTGCCTTGCAATTGCAATGGGAGTGTCCTATTGTTATTATACAAGCTATTTTAGTGGTTGTTTGTTTGCCCTTTTGTTGTTGTTGTGTTTAATGGTTGTTTAAGACTTATTTGTGTGTTGTTTGGGTACTATTTTTTATTATTTGAAGGTTTTTGTATCCGTTGTTGCTGTGCTTTGTAGTGTTTTACGGCTATAATTAGGTGTCGTACATTTTTTGGTCATTATTTGCTGTTGTTTTCATTGCTGTTTTGGGATGATTTTGGAGCACAAAGTACCATTGTGTATGAAAGTTAAGCATGTTAGTGGAAATCCTCATTAGAATTGTGAACTACAAGTTTAAGGTGGGAAATGACTATTGAAATCAATCAAATCATGTTAACATGTTAGATATGATGTATAAGTTCAGTATCTCTTTATTGCATCAATAGCCATGTTTTGTGTTGATTGCTATTGAAATTTATCTATTGAATCTATGAGTTTGGCATGGATTGATTTTAGGTCATATTGACTCATATGTGTCAATCATGTCAAACTTGGAAAGAAAGTGAGGAAGTATGCAAAGAATTGGAGGCATGGTCTTCTTTGGTACTATTCAATTCAAATCCATCAATTCCGTTGAGCATTTGGTCTGGTGCAAATTGTTATTACTTGTATTATTGATTTTTTATCTTTATTATTGTTAGGTCATTTTTTTGTTTGATTAATTGCTTTCAAGTTTACTTTTAGGGTTGGAATAAACTTTAGTGCCACTTATAATAGATGAACTTTAGTGTAATTATTGATACACTTGCTTCAAATGAAGCTAGCTTTGCATATACTCATTGATATATTGCCTATTGTTTTTTTAGTTTAGTCTTATCCCTGATGTGAAGGCCTATTTTGATATTTACAAGTTCTATACTTTTATGATTCATATATATATGCAACCTTTGGTTGTTGGTGCAATCATACCTTCTGGATGTTATTTTGTGGTTCAATAACATGACAAAACTTCTTAGGCTGTTTCTATTTCTGATTTTGGTGTTGTTCATGTTGTTGGTTGCATCTAATTTAGAGCTGTTTTTGTTGGGGGTGATTTGGTACTAGGTTTCTACTGTTATTGTATCAGATAGAAGAAGGTATTTTTCTCCTATATTTTGTGCTGTTTTTGAAAGATGCTTGTAATTTGTGTGTATAAATAGGTGTTTTGCTCTGTTTTTATGGGTGATTTTGGGTTGTTTTGTGTTAAACTGCTTTGTTTATGGCTTTTAATTACAATTTAATATTTATCAAGTTCAACCTACGTAAGAGTTTAGAAATTGAATATATTACATCTTCTGATTTAAATATATCAGGATTTAGAATTTTTATGTTGGTGACTTGCAAGGTCTTAATAGAATTGTAATCACAAGAGTATACAAGTAACACAGTGAAAACACACTCATATATTTTCTGGGTTTGAGTATATTCTGAGTGTTATACATAAATAATTCATGTGGGAGCTGAGTTCTTTTTGAGTTTTGAAATTATATCAAAACGGTTGCAATTGTACGTTGGTTTGTGCAATTGATATCTTTGAATTTAGCTCTAACATTCATTTGATGACTTAATTTGTATTGGTATTGGAATTAATTTTTTATTACAAATGCAAGTAGTTAATTACTTGATTACCTATAGTTCAAGGCTGATATCTATGGAAGATAAAACTTAGTTGTTATAGAAGTCGTTTATTTTAGTCTTTTGATTTAGTAATTCGCTTAAATGTGCCAAAAATAGCCTAAGATTGACTACGATTTGTGGTTCGATAGGTAGGGTAGAGAATTATGCAACATGGTTAACTGTGGCAATTTGTCTCCTGGGCTGTGAGCTGTTGTAGAACTGGTGTTGCTGGGAATTAGTGTATCGATGTCCATCAGTCATTCATTTGATGAATAACAAAATGACAAACTATATTTATTGATTTGAAGACTTAAACAAGATGACAAATATGATTTAAGAAAAGTATTTATTCAATATTTGGAGTAAGGCCAATTGCCCAGTCCAAAACTCTAAAAATCCAATATATCTCATTCTAGAGGCTTAATTTCTGTTTTTCAAATGGAAGACAACTATATTTCTAGCGATGGTATTATAATGTTGTTACTCACTTTGTGTTGCCTGAGAATGCACAAAGAGGTGAATGATTTAGGAGAGATGATAAGATTGTCGAGGTGAAGGGGTAAAGGATTAATGTCTAGAAGTTGGCAAAGGCGTATAGAAAGTTGACAAGGTTAATTTGCAAAAAAGGTTGGAATGTAAAAGTTAAGGGTAATCCCTAGCTATGAAATAAATCTAGGTAGTCTTATTATGACGATTGACTTCCGCTTGCATTTGGCATGGTGAATTTACATGTCTGATTTGAGTATATTTTGGTGTGATTTGCGTATATTTTGGTTTGATTTGCGTATATTTTGGTTTGATTTGAGTATTAGTATGTGCAAGCCTGGGTTGAGCATATATTGGTTTGAGTATATGAAGGTTTGATTTGAGTATAAGTATACGTATGTGATTTATAATTCAGGATGAATCATAATTATTAAAAGCAGAATTTGGTCTGAATTGYGTTGAGTATGCACAGACTTGTATATGCTTATATCAGGTTGCAATCGTAATTTGGTATGCATAGACCTATATGCTTATATCAGGTTGAGTATGTAATGCTCAAAATGTTTTGGAGTTAAGCATACACTTAGGTACTAACTTTTGATATATTTCACCTTTTGAGTACTCGGTTTTTTTCTTTTCACTCTTTAGGTACTCAACCCATCAATTTACTAAGTTAACCATGTTTTTACTAATTGTTAACCAGATTAATATAACTTTCTTAAAAAACTCACTTCAATCGTTTAAAGAGAAAAATTAAAAGGTAAATTTAATTGCAACACTTTAAAATGTAGAGAAAAATTGAAAGGRTTCGTATTATTAACTTGTGAAAAAAGACGTTGATACAAATTAGAAGTAAAAGTTGGCACAATGTRGGTCGTATGCACTTATATCAGTTATGTGTATGTGTTAATTAATTGCTTTCATGAGTCAAAAATAGGCTAAAAGATGTGTCTTTAATTAGAAAATTTGGCATGTATGTGTTAATTAAAATATGCAGCATAAGTGTAAGGGTTTATCAACCTACAATCAAATATTTTTAATTCAGTATCCAAATTGAGTACACAACTCAATATACTACCAAATTTGCTTTAGTATATTGAGAAGTCGAAAGAAAATAGTATAAGAGTATACTATATTTGCTTGAGTATATTTGTCGATTAGCTTAAGTCTATTTGGTAATATATTTGTTGATTATATTTGCTTGAGTATATTCTAGCAAAGAATTGTACCACCTTGATTCTTTGATTAATCCGTGATGTGTGCTTGGTGGTGTGGTGTGTGTAATTTGCTTCTTTTTAGCTTTCGTGTTTGTGTTCCCATGGTGTGTTATGGTGCGAGGAATTGTAACTTGTGAGATTGTGTTAGCACTTTGAACATTGTGTGTAGCTGTTTGAGATAGTTGAAGGAATATGTAGAAATCAGTAGTTGTGGCGATTTTTGGGCAATAAATTCAAAGAGTTCTTTTTGTCCGATGTTGTAAGTTATAACACAGATTCTATTCTGATTGCAGTTTGGAGTTTTGGGTTTTTTTTTATTGATTTAGTTTGTTGTTCAGTTACTTTTTGGCTACAATTTTTTTAGATTCTTAATCAGTAATTTAATTGGCTTGAATAGAGTAGGAAGGATACCTTTGGATATAAGAGATTGCTACAGTTTTGATATAATGAACAATTACTGGAATCTTTATTTTTTTCCTTGTTAATTATCTATTATGGGAATTGGTAATGTGTGTCTGGAATTCCTATTTTTCTGCATCATACAAAAAAAGAATTATGCTGCTAATGTAGTTGTACTTTTTTTTCAAGTAAAATATAAGTTGATTAAATCATGCATAGATTTGTAATGATCTTGAATATTAATTAATGTTTTTTGTTCCATTTTAGTTCGACTTTGAGTTTTTGATGAGAATCGGTTTTAGATCAAACGACTGATTTCGTTTTCATAGTTAGGGAATCGATATTGATTTCGTTTTCATAGTTAGTGAATCGATTTTTGAATGGGATTCTTTGACTTGTTCGTCTGTGTTGATTGCAGTTAATGATTTGTTTTTAAATAAATACTTATATAATTCGCAATTTTTTTGTTGTGTTTTAGAGGATCAGAAACAAAAGAAGAATGGGAAATCGTAGACCTTTCAAGAGATTGGCAATTTGGTCAATTTAAATTTTAAATAATGTTCCCATTATGAAGTAATTCCTTTTGTTTTCTTTCACTTTCTGATTTTAGCTATTTGTGTTGAACAATTATTTCCTCCTAATTCCTGAAGCTGCCTTATTATATGTGTTTGTGTTGAACAATTTGAGGATTGTATGCTTGCTCCTTTAAAGAATAAAGCAAATTATGTTGGAGGAGGTCAAGGATATATAATTAATGTTTCTTACTAATAGAGAGACTTTGATGTTTGTTGTTTATCAGTAGCAGCATAATACTTTATTTTTGGAGTGAGCTTGTTTTAACAATTCATATTTGTGACATGTTAGTGGGTTAAATTAGGGTGACTTGATTGAGATTAAGAGTAGAATATATAGTTTTGATTATCGAAGGCGTGATGTCTTGAGTTTTTTTTACTTTCCCTAGATGGTGTGCGACGACTTTTTGAACTGTGAGCATAATCATATTATAGGGTACTAGAACTTTCACTTTTACTTAACTAAGGATATCCTTCGCTTTGGATGTTATGAGTAACAATTAAATTTTGAAAATTTCATTTGCATTTGAAGTAAAACCGTAGGGTATTCCGTAAGGATTGTGGCTGTTTTTGTTATATTCTTGGTATGTTAGTTGAGCGGATCGGAAACTTTAATCGAAAAATTGGGTTGGTTTGTTCAAAGGGTTGATGTCTTGTTCTGTAAGTTTGATTTGATTTTCTGAGTTTTGTTGATTCTTCGTTTTTTTGTATAGTATGTGGAACTGTAACTAAGATATTAGGGATGCAGAGGATAAATTAGAATCACCATGATGTAGGTCCAACAAAGGCTAACAAAGGTTATAAATGTGCAAACGAGTACGTCCGACTGAAAACATGGTTTAGAATAATGCAAAAGGCTTATTTGAGTTGGAATCAATGACTAGAATTTAGGTCATAACCTCAAAGTTGTTGATGAGTTATTTAAGAGACATTTGGTTTGTTTGTTTTACTTTGATTCACATATTCTTWTTTTCATTTTTAGAGTTCTGTATGTTGTGTGATAGTCTGGAAATTGGGAGGCTTCAAACGAAAAGTTTTTTTTTTAATTTTTTTTAAGTCTTAGACTCTTATAGGTCAAACCAACAAAATTGTTTAACTACTATTCTTTTATCAATCAGCATGTTTGTCTTTGATCTTSGCGAGATCGTATTTTGCTTGATAGTGGAGCTTTGGTGTGTCTTCACAGGAAGATATGGGCGAGTGATGGATGGTTTGTGAGAAGTTTCAAATTTGCCCGTTCTTTGACAGTTTGTAGTATTTAACTATAGTAAGCTAGGTCATAGTTGATCAGRTGGAGTAAACTGTGGGCTCGGCTGTCAAGGAGGGCAACCCTTGATAAAGTGAAAAACTGCAAGGTGATATGCAAATCACARAGGTGTTCTGGAAATCCAAGGGACTTCTAAAGGCTTTACTGCATTGATATGTAGAAGTGGCATATTGCTTATATGGATTAGAGTTTTTTCTAACTTCATTCGCATGTCATGTGTATAGTTTGTTATTTTGTATATGTTTAGTTCACATTGGTGACTTGTATAAACGAAGAAGGACTTCATRATACAAGAAGAGCAAGATTTTGAATGAAACTTTATATGTTACAAAAGTATCCATTTATTTCATTCTAATTTATTAGTTGACTATGATTTTTTTTAGTACTTATAATGCTGAGAATTTGCAGACTACTGTATTCTGATCTGGAATTATAGTTGAAAAATCAGGTGTCATTCAAGGCTAAACAAGTTTCACGCCAAAAAACAACTAAAGTAGTCAAATGGTCATTTAAAAAGAGGGATTTTTATCAATGTTTCTCCTGCATTTGTTTGCTTCAGTATTATTATGTAACTTGGGATGATGCATAATTAGTCGTTTAAGTTTATACATTTGCYTTTAGCAGACCGTCCGGGGTACCGCGCGCATCGCGCGCGGTGCAACGGCTAGTACATATATAACTCCAATAAAAATAACCTTGTCACACAATCAATGTGGGACAAGAAACCTCACACCCAAAACGACTTACCTTGGAGTGAAACTCCAACAAATTCCAACCCCAATAATAGAACACAATTCAAAAAAAGTTCAACGAAACTCGTAYTTCAAACAAAATTCAATCAAAATTAGCAAAATAATTCAAACGAAACTCAATCTTTTAACAATAGTATAAATACATACTCCCTCCGTATCGCAATAATTACAACACATGAATATTTTATCTCTCAAAAATAATAGCAAGTGTTGCAATTATTGCGATATGAAGGGAGTTATAATTAGTATAACAGAAGTATTATTAGTATATCCATAATAATTCAACAAAATTATGTTGCTTTTAAATTGAGATACAATATGGTTTAGGGACTTATTCTTATTCACTGAATTTACCTAAATTTAATAGAAAAGTAGTTGTTCRTGAACGAGGAACTACACTGAGTTATAAAGAAGAAAAAAGATGACTTGGYACGACAGATGGCTCCTCGACCTAACTCTCTTTGGTTGACTCAAGAAAGCTCCTCCAATGTTTAAATTGACAACCTATAAGACGGAGGCCAAAACCAAAGACTAGTCCAATCAAAACAAGTTTGACTATACTTTTTGAGTGGAGAATGAGATATCTTCGTGTCGTTTACTAACTTCTTTTTAAAGGATTTCCCTTTTAAAAGGGAATTGTACTTTGCCGTACGTTTGTACTTTCAATCCTTAAAAAGTACAATCAAGGTAAAAATATGTCGAGTCAAATTTGTTAAAATTTCAGTAAAAATAAGTTCAATTCGGCAATATTTGATTGATGATTCTAAATAGAGTAAACCAATATATCTCTATTATATAAGGGAATGGGGGAGGAATATGATGTCCCCCTTCTTAAATGACTTTTATACCCTTAAAGAGATTTAAAAATTATGAATTGATGTGCTTAAATTATCCCTTTTTACTGATTATGTGATTAAATATGAAAATTGCATTATTATGTGAGTTAATTAGTCAAAAACATTAAACAATGAACATTATTTCAAATTATATTAAAACATTAATGGTTTATTTTGAATTTCAACTTTGAAGACATAATTATTTACAAAATAATTACAATWCAKGTAAATTATATTGRTAATTAYATATAAACATTTTATTATGATACATATCATATATACAAACACCATCGCGTGCACATAAAAACTAGTTAGTACTTAGTAAAGGCAGAAAGGCTTGGGCTCCATGCCTCCATCTTTCTAAAATAGGATAAAATTCTAAAAGTTGGATTATTATAAAACGGTGGTCAGGGACACGCACATAATGTCACGATAAATTAACAATTTGTCATAATGAAGCACAACAATTTAGATATAGGCAATCAGAGCCATATATGATATATGAACATGATTAGTAATTTACTATTGATTCAAAAATAAAATAAAATAAAAATAAAAATCCTACTCCGTAATTGGAATATTATAAATTCAAAAATAAAAAATATACTCCGTAATTGGTTATTTTAATTTCATAATCTCAAGTTCAATTTCCACATCTCTCTCTCTAGCAAATTGGATTCCTGCACAATTGGGAATTTGTGATCCATATTTTACTAAGTGGTCTACAAATTGTGCCAGAGCGATTGGACTCCGGTGAGGCAATGACCCTCTAGTCACTGGAAATACGCGAAATTGGACTCTGATGAGGCAAATGACCCTGCTAATCTAGTCACTGGAACTTCGATTAATACAAATTAATTAATAATCAATTAATCACTACACTAAAATACATTTAAAAAAAAAAACCAGTGATTTTGAATCAAAGCTTTTCATCACTTTCACATTCATCACTTTCACATTCATGGTAATGAGATTACATCTTTAACAGTATTTTATAGATTACCATTTTTTTTATTTCAAAATTAAATACCAAGTAATAATGAATTAATGATCACTGGCTTACTGTCAAAACTCAAAAAGTAGGCCTGAGATCAATTTCAAAAGACAATTGTCATAGCAGCACAGGGGTGAAATCTTTATATATTTAGGCTCTGGTTCTTTGGATTAAAATGGACTTGACCTAAACTAAAATGAATATTTAACAATAGAAAGAAATTAGGTTAGGTAATTGAACTTAATAAACCTGAACTCAAATACCATGAAATTAAGTCCAAAGAAACAAAACTTTATTCCTCATACTCAGATAAGGACTCAGAGAAGATCAGTATCATTGGGACATTGGGACATTGGGATATGAAACACAACCACATCAAAACAAAAGCCACATCATGACAGCTCAGTGGGTGATAGCTTCTGTTAAACCTAAGTCTAAGTTGGCTTATCTCATTCTTTAGCTATCTTCAAGCTTTAACCTCAACAAAACAATAACGTATCACATACGAAGCAATCTCCGCACCAGTATTTGGCTTCAAGGACTATAAAGCCCTTTCTGACTTGCCACAAGGTGTTCATTAATCCAGATCAACACAACCAATATGCAGCATTGAGATAACATCTTAATATTGGTTGATCAAAGAGTACCACAATAATTTGAAATTGGCCCTAGAGTCACCTGTTTACAAATATTAGATCATTACAAAGAACTCATAAATAGCTTTAAATATATATATATATATTTTTTTAATATACTACTATAATCAAATAAAACAAGGGGAAAATAATATACTTTCTCTGCTTCATATTAGTTTGGGAGAGTTTCACTTGTCAATTCAAAATTTACATTACGATGTGGGTATAATAAAGTTGATTTAGGTCTAGGTAAAAATTCTAAAAGTAGATTTTATTAAAGTACACATTGAGAAAAGGGGAAAAAAAAAAAAAAACAAGATTCCACACAAGTAAAAATTATAGTCAAGCTCGGTTCTTTTAGATTTATTATCACTTCAATTCAGTTTAATTCCACTTACCTCTCTAAAGTTCAGGTTTACACTTCATTTCAACTCACTTCACTGAGGATGTCTTAGACTGCTGGTTAAATTTGAGGACATGTTTACAGTTCGAATGGCCCCCACCCAATTTGTAACTCTATACTAGTGGGTCATTTACACCTATGAAAGATCTTGGATATAGTGTAAAATTCATAACCTTGGAACAACTTTGGAGTACAATAAGTATGGCATACAAATAAGAAACAGAGTTACCATACAACTATATCATTCAACTCATAAACTACAACAAGATAATTTAACACTATTAAGGGTGCGGTTTTTTCAAGTCACTAAAACTTACTTAGGCTGAAGAAAGAAGTGATGCGAGTAATATTAAACTTCCCTCTATAGAAAACGATGCGGATAAAAAAGAAAAGGAGTAAGTATTAGGTATTGAGCAGAGTGGCTAGAAACTCACAAGAACAGTGGACTAAAGAGCTCTGTCATCTCTAATGGCTGAGCTACTTGCTAAAAGAATGGGTTTACAAAATGCTATTCGAAACAATTGGGAAAGGATCATTTTCTCCTCGGATTTCAAGGCAAGTGTTGAGCTAATTGACGAACATTATACCTTCTTTACTGACCTTATTAACTTGATAATATCATCATGGCTAACAAGGCACTGAAGCAACTAAAGCACATCACATAGGATATCAAATTCGCTTCGAAGGGAGGAGGCTGAATCAGCTGACAGATTGTTTGGCTGAACAAATAGAAATAGAACACCTTAATTGTAATGACAACGAGCTTATGTACTTTCATAGTTTCATGTAACATCAGTCCATCACTTGGATGATGGAACCGTTATGTATCTGACATGCATAATGTCAAAGTAAACTCTAATCATGTAACCCCTAGTTCCTTACTAGTTCGCTAGTTTAGGTTGTATGGACCTTTTTTAATGCCCTTCATTTCTCCCAAAAAAGAAAAAACGAAAAAAAAAATGAAAAGAGAAAAAGGGTGCGTTCTTTCACCTTTAAGGTAAAAAATAAGTTCATATGCGATCCAATAAGTGTAATTAAAAAAAAACTAAAAAACTAAAAAACAAGGGTCAATCAATTAAGAAAACTTCAAGTTTAAGGCTATATTCAATTCAACTTATTAAAGCACACCAATACTTATGTCAAAGCAATTAGCTCGGTCAAAAACATTCACATCACATAAAAATTTGACCTCATCACATCAGAAACATACAAATCTGAATATCTGATCAAATCTGACTAGTATAAATTCAAATGACATGAGAAAAGAAAATTTTAGGTGACTTCAACATAGCCTAATAAGTTAAAGAATGAACTATTTAGTTGTATAAATAGACCAAAGTTAACCTAAAGACCTAATAGAATTTGAGGATGTGAAGAGAACCAGGGGTTGACACACGAAAATATGAAATACACATTGGCGATGAGCTTATCACAAATTGTTTGCACATGGGTCAAAAGATTATGGTGTGAACACGCAGCTTGTACAAGTCCCTAATGATAGACCGGCAAGAAACTGGGTATATAACTTGCTAATAGTGAAGAAAATAGCAAAATTATATGTCTATGGCAAAAACTTAGGTACATTATTTTACCAACTCTTTTGGCCAATATAGTGACTCTTCTTATTTATCATTATATTGATATACTTTGTATAAGGGGTCACTAAAGAGTCACTAACTCACTATAATCTGATTCATAATAAACTTATTTTGCACCCAATGCACTCAAGCTTTTCTCATCAACTGGACATGAAGGATAATCATAAAAAATACGAAATCTAAGTACAAGTGTAGTGTATTCAGGCACAGAGACGTACCCTATCTAGTTTGTGTGAGGATGTCAGATCATGCTGAAGAAGAGACTATATGAGCTCAAAAGATGTACCATGTGAAAGTGAAGCCAAGACTCAGTATAAGATTTGCAGTCAGCCTAATACCTTATCTGGAGATGGCCCACTTAAACCCTGATGTTTCATCATGCAATAATATTTGGGTGGAGGCAAAGCACCAGCCTTAATGCAGAGATCCACTACAGCAGGTGCGTGCCCATAGTAATCACGACCTTCATGTAAAAGTACTGGAGGGTCTTGAGGTCGACGACACCATACCATCTTAGGAGGCACCAAATCATCTACACCTGCCTTCTCCCAGAAATGATTCCCTCGCCAATTCTGATACTTAAATACGCCACAAAGTCGGGCCTTATGTCCTGAAGGCCCCACATGAACTTCTGAGCAGTATTTGCAAACTTTAGCTGAATAGACCAACAAGAGCTTCTGCACACCTTGTCTGAGTAATTCCCATGCCTTTAATGTTGTATTCCCTATGGTACTCAAATCATCTGTTGACAAGGAATTGGCCCCATTTGAAGGAAAGTCCGAAGACTGTAGATCCAGATCATGCGGATAAGCTCCTGCCTGACAGCACAGTTCAACAACAGCAGGAACACGATCAAAATCAAATCTTTGGTGGTGCTTGATCACATCCTGGCCCATGTTATTAAGATGAAATGTTTCTACAGGAACAATTATGTCATCTAGACTCGCTTTAATCCATCGATGAACCCGATTTTTGTTCAACTGCTTATGGCCACAACACGTACGGATTAGGTGACCTTTCTCGCCAACATGTACTTCAGGACAAAACCTGAACATCACACCAGCAAATGTGAAAAAGACAAACTAAGATAAATCACTAGCATCACTTGACATATACAGTCATACATAGACGCAATATACCCAGATATATATGTTCTCATCAACACAACATCTCCTACTCATCAACCCATCATCTGCTAATCAGTGTTGTATATTTGTAGAATAATAGTTTGTATAAGCATAAGGTGTATAGAGACACAAAAGTTCTACAAGGCATGAATTACTAAAAGGCAACAAGAAGAAAGGATCTCCAAGGAGTGATAGCAAGACAACCAAAGGCTCGTGCAAAAGGCCCATAAGCCCCAGATTTTTGAAAATAATCTAACAAAGTCAAGGCTCAACATTGCAACAGTAATAACAATTTACATAATACTTCATAGTATCTATTCCTATGACGTATTCATGCGCTCCTTTTTACAACCTACTGCTCACCAAAATTTTGCTACTCATCCTTTTAACTTTTACAAAAACATAATACTACATATTAATGTACTATGTTCATATGTATTCTACTACCAATTAAGTTGCCATGTTCTCAATAAAAGACAACTGATTTCAAATAGGGTATTGAAGGAGCAATGAGTTATTAAGTGATGAAATGAAGAAGGTCCAGAGATTACCTAAGGCTCCAATCAAGTAGCACCGATATGGCAATACCATTATCAGATCATCAAATATATCAATTGAGTAATATAATGAAGCAGTTCTCAGAATTAACCAAGCCTCTAATCAAGTTACACTGATATCATTCTTAAATCATGGAGCTAGGATGACTAAAGATAATGGGACTTTCTCCTTCAACACTATTAGTCACCCAGTTATAAACCCGCAATGGGAACAGGAGGAAGAAGGGGGACCCCACAAGATGAGCCCAATGATTAGGCCATCAGGCACTTCCTTGTCTTGAGGATTTGTCTTCTATCGTATATATAATATTTCTTTGATTTGCACAAAAGACYAGACACAAAGCCATATGATTTGAACAGTTCCTTTTCAAGGATAAATGTTTACAGCTAACTATTGCATACTTGCTGCATGGCCAAAAAAACATAAATAAATAATCAATTTCATCAAAGCAGCTGTTTACAATTTCTTTGTTCCTTCGAAGTTTATTTATGAGAGTGCTTTGGTCCAAATCTCCAAACTGGTGACATATCAGAGATTCAGAGGTTAAAAACAGTTTTCAATTTATCAAATTTGATAAGTGGCAAACAAAGGGTAACACACAAAACAATCAAAAGCAACGATGCAAATAACCGAAAACAAAATTGGAACGTACTTGCAGGTGACAACTGGCATGGCCTCAAGGAGTTGAGAGACACCATGGACAAGAGTAAATCGAGCTTGAAGAACTTCTGTGGCAACCGGAATCATCGATTTGATGGGGTATCCTCTAGCCCTATTCTCTATCCTCTGCTTAATCATGGGTCTCAGCTTATTCCAATCAATATTTGTAATTCTGGAATACCACATTTTCCCCATTTGATCTATCTCTATATTAGTAGACAATATCTTATACAAATTTCGATGCCTGATGAATGCCATGACCGCAAATGAGCTTTAAAAAACAAACAAAACAAACACACTTCAGTGACTTGATATAATTTCATATCATCAAACACACAACAAAAATTGAAAAATGGCATGAACCACTGGTGTATCCACGAAAATGGAACAATAGGTTCGAAATTGTTGAAAAAAGGAAAGAAAAACTCAAATTCAAATTAAGACGTGTATTTTGAAAATTACTTACTTCCTCCGTAACAAGTTAGTTGCATCAATTTCTTAAAACGGCAGTTTCACATTAGATGCATCACTTTGGTTTCTTTCCTTTTTTTTTGAGTGAGAGCCACTATTAAAATACACATTTTTCTCTCTTTTATGTGGGGACCACAATTAAATTACTATTTTTTCTACACCTACTTTATTAAAATATTCATCAATACAGATACTTTAATACTTTTTTCTCTCTTTTTTGGTCCCCACTTACACACCTCACCACTATTAAAATTTTGCCTCAAAAACCGTGCTTCACAAAGTGAAGCAACTAACCTGTTACGGAGGTAGTATATAATTTCACAATCATAATTAATAATTTTTAACTTAAATCATGTCCTTCCTCAATAGTTGGTGAATCGTCATAGCCAAGCTTAAAAATATAATTGTTTAACAAATTATCAATCATCCACCATCAAATCTATTACTTCATACTATATTTGACAACAGGGTTTTAGCATACATTGATGACACATGGCACTTCCATACTATTTTCATTTATTTTTTTTTTTTGAATACCATTTATTCGATGAACAGATGCCATATACTACAGTAATATGGGGATAGGTAGTTTAAAAGGGAAAAAATAATAATAAGTTACATAGTAATTTACCCCATCCAGAAAATGGTTACTTGATTTGAATGTGTGTTAATTCTTTGTTTGTTGTAGTTTAATTATTATATTTCATTGTTGGTCTTCAAATTCAGCCCTAATATCATAAATAATTCTGCCCCAAAATCACGCAAAAACCAAATAACATTATAGAACCTCCCAAAGAATAGAGAAATTGAAACAAACTCATAATAAATCCAACAAAATTCAGACAAAACTCCAGCAAAATAATTCAAACAAAAAAAACTGGTAAATTGGAACAAAATTATAAAATGGGGGAAGAAGAGGACAGAGAAGAAGAATACCTTAACAAAACGAAACCCTAAAAATGATATTAAGATCGAGCAACTATACAGCAGTGGCAATGCAACAATAGCAGCAGCAACGCAACACCAGAGACGCCGTCCGTCGAGTCAGTGGGGGCCACGCCGATCAGAAAAGGAGAGGAGAGAGAAAGGGGTTTGGATTGTGAATTGTGATTTTTTTGGATTAGATTGGGCTTRTTATTGTTTCGGCCCAAAAGGTAACAAATCATTAAAAAAAATAACATTTTCTCTAAACGGGTTAAACGCGTTATAKGGGTTCAGATGTTAATTTTGCCGGTTGTATCATGTCGTGTAATTCGTGTTATTAAGTTAAACGGGTTGAAAATTTCACACAAATCCGCTAAAAACGGGGCGGCTTCGTGTCGCGTTTTAACAGCTCTTCTAGCAACCAATTTAAGGGTTCTAAGTAATCTTCTTGTTCTAATATATTTCACCAATGAAATTTCACTTTTTAAAAATTAACTAGTATTTTGGCTTAGACAATAACATAGGTTTATCGACGTTTTCCTAAGCAATAAATATAAACAATAATATGTTTCATAAATAATTGGTTTTTTAAAAGTATTTTTTGTCAATTTTGTTCAAAATACAATCGGTAAAAATTTTAACATAAAAATAGTACTTCCGCTGTAACAAAAAAAAAAAAAAAAAAAAAAAAAGTGGAAAGAAAATACATCACATTAAATTCATTGAATATGATCGTAAGACTTAATTATAATTTATTTTATATGATAAATAATAAAATTAATGTGGATCTATTTATATATTTAAAACTTGGTTTTAACTTAAAATTTTGACACTGAACCCTTACAATATTTAAGAAAAAAATTTTAAAAATCTAAAATGTCTTTATCCTTAAAAAATCAACAAAACGTATTCTCATATTAATCTAAAACTAAGTCAATTACAAAAATTAAGAAAAATTAAAAATAGTACTAATAACAACACAATTAGAAACAACAAATCTACAAACATTTTAATGAAAGGTTGCGTACACTTTCACACAAACATGAAGTACTTAATATTTCCACAAAAACATGCATATTATTTCTCTCAACAAAAATTTCTTCTTCTTTATTCTTCCTTCAATTCCACTTTGCAGTATAGTGTGTTGTTGTACAATTGAATGTGTTCCAAATTTTAACAGAAAATGAAGACTTGCAAGTTTATACACACAATTTTAGTTTTCATTCGGAGTTACATATTACATATAATTGTTAGAAGCAAAATATAATCTGTAAATTAAGAGATTAATTACCCAAAATCATGTATTTCTTCGAGTAATGTGTTTGTGACAATTGTTTTCTCAAATTTATAGGAAATTGTTAATCTCCTTGTACATCATACAATATTACATTACACATTTGATGACATAGATATTTGTGGTAGGTAAATCACCCATTTTATATTGTTGAAAATCAAATTATTTTTTTTCATGAAATGTGTTTAGGAAATTATTTTAGGATTGTGTGTGTTCCTACATCCATCTATAGCAAGGCGCCACGTGGCTCTAGTGGACCCACTCTACAACTAGGTAGGCCCACATATCCACGTAAGGTGGCACCACAAGGTTGGATTTGTACAAGTCAGCAGACCAAAAAGTACTCTTATCTGACCACTGAATAATACCTTGGAATTCAGTGTACTTTTGTCCCACATGGAATGATACAATACTTTCGCAGTCCCACATTGGAGGAAGAATCAAGTACAGCCACACTAACCCTATAAAAAGGGAGTTGTAAGCTAGTCCAAGTATAATTCTTAACCCACCAAGTACGTACAGTCTAGTATATTTCTAGCTTGCTTGACCTTCAGTCTTGGAAAGTCACCTTGAGGGGCTTTCCCGGGTCAACCCCGGGCCAGTCACCTTTGTTTGTTTTGTTTTGCAGGTTAGCTGGAGGAGACAGTCCTAGGGCGAAGACGCGAACACGTCACGTGTCAACTGTCATCCCTAGTCATAATTTCCGTTCATTTATTTGTCGTTTCTTTGTGAGTCCTTGACAAGAACAGATTGGCGCCCTCTGTGGGACGACAAGCAAGCCATGGTCAGTACGCGTTACGTGCTCGTGAAGTTCAGTCTGCGCTAGTCAACCAGGCAAGGGATGAGGGTAGTCTAATCCCCAAGAGAAGGATACATGCGCATTAGCCCTCAAGATGAAGGTCTCGTAGTTGCGGGTGGCTGGCCTAGTCGACCTTTTCCCACCTGCCATCTCAGCCCAGCGACTCGGTCACTTGGCAGGAGCTCAATGCTTTCTTGAGAAGGTGAGCCTTTTTCACCAAGTGGCTGGAGCAGCCTCAGCAACAGCCCCAACCTCACGCAGCCAGCTGGCTCGCAGCCAAGGGAGAATGCGTCCGGCCCGGAGTCAGCCAACCCCCCAAGAAGGTACCTCCTAGTCTTTCCGCTTCACTTCTCTACTGGAGAACTCCCATCGAGATCCTAGTAAGTTCAGCCTCTTCCCTCCAAAGGCGGAAGACGTTCCTCGGCTAGTCGTTCCAACTGACCTCTACTCACGATGCCGCCTCATATAGAGGAAAGGAGGGGGGAAGTGTTGATGCTATGACAATCGTCACAAACCGCAAAAGCAAGGTAAGAGAGGCGTAGGATGCAATACAAACTACACTATGTGTTTTTCAATAAGCTCTCCTCCACGCTCAATAGGTGGGGGCTATGAGCCCCTTTGATAGGTGTTAGGATGCAATACAACACTACACTTAGTGTTTCTCAAAAGATTGCATCCTCACACCCAATATGTGGGGCTAACGAGCCCATGTATTGATAGGCGTTGGACTTAGGATGCATATAACACTACACTTAGTGTTTCTCAATAAGCTACATCCTCACGCCCATAGGTGGGGGCTAATGAGCCCATGTATTGAGAGGCATTAGGATGCAATACAAACACTACATATGTATTTTTTCTCAATAAGCTGCATCCTCACGCCAATAGGTGGGGCTAACGTCACATGTATTGAAAGGCATTAGGATGTAATACAACACTCACTTAGTGTTCTCAATAAGCTGCTCTCACGCCCAATATTGTGGGGGTAACGAGCCGTGTATTGAGAGGCGTTAGGATGCAATACAACACTACACTTAGTGTTTTTCTTAATAAGCTGCATCTCCGCCAATGGTGGGGCTAATGAGCCCATGTATTGAGAGGCGTTAGGTAATATAACACTATACTTAGTGTTTTCTCAATAAGCTGCATCCTACGCCTGAGCCATATTGAGAGGCGTTAGGATGCAATACAACACTACACTTAGTGTTTTTCTCATATACTGAATCCTCACGCCCAATAGGTGGCTAATGAGCATCATGTATTGAGAAGCGTTAGGATGAAACTTGGTGTTTTGGTGCTCTCCCTCTTGAGTTGTTGGCTCATGCCCACAAAGTATAAGCCCTTTTCGACTCCCACACTTCGTGAATTTTCACTAAAGCTTAACTTTGTGAAAGGCATTAGGCTGACTGTTGACCTTGGTAATTGACTTTGACCTACCACGTGCTTCTCACGTGACTAGTGATGGCAGTGGGTAAAGGAACCTGCTCGGATCCGAGGATCCAGATCCATTTTTAATGGATATGGATCTTAAAAATTAGGATCCTGATGGATCCGGGTAGGATATGGATCCTCTTTTTAAAAAAGAATCTAGACCGGGTCCTAATTTAGGACCCGGACCCGGATCCGTTTACCCTTTTTTTAATAAGCTAAAATATTTCGGCTAATAGTGACTAATGTACTAGTGTACTACTGAATAATATATGTATATATCCCTTTTTGTTGCTTGTTTGGCCAAAAACCAATGTTCAAACTTCAAAGACTCAAACACGACCAACAGTAAAGCTCAAACCCCTAAAATTTGAAGCATCCCATTCTCCGTCAAACGGTCAGATCTCAGTCTCCCTAAGTCTTGCCCCTGCCCTGCTTCTTGCTCCCTCGCCGCTTCCTACTCCTGGCTCCTGGCTGCTACTGCTTCCTCCTGGGATCGGCGGTGTTTGTCGTCGGCTCGTCGCCYGACTCGTTGTAAGTACTAAGTACGTGATTGCTTTTTCATTTTAAATGTTGTTTCATTGTTGTTTGTTTCATTTTAATTTACATTTTTATTTTCGTTTGAAGATACTCTTTTCATTTTAATTTTTGTTTGATTATGTTTTTTACATTTTAATTGTCATTTCATTTAAATTGTCGTTTTATTGTGTAATTTTCCTATGCTAGTTGGCTGATTTTCATTTTAATTGTCGTTTCAAGATTCATGTAATCTTCCACTTATTCTGTATTTGTGTTTTGAAACTTGGATTTTRTCATACTTTAAATCTTTAATCATGTACTATTACTTGTAAACTCACAAATACGGGAGATYTAAGGGAGATATATGTTGTTTTAGGCTTTTTTTAATCGAAAATTTGGTTCAATATTTATTATTTTAATTAGAATTAAAAAATTAAGAAAGGATCCATTTAGGACTCGGATCCGTAGGATCTATATGGATCTGGGTCCGGGTCCTAAAATTTAGGACCCTAATGGATCCGGGTAGGATCTGGATCGTACCCTAAAACGGATCCGGGTCTGGATCCTAAGTGACCCTGCCCGGATCCGGTCCATTGCCATCACTACACGTGACCTTGTCTCCAAAATCTCGAAAAGGCAAAAAAACGACGATGAACAATAACGGCACAAATTTTATACGACGATGAAGACGGGTGCATCTACCTCTCAAGCGGCGCCACAACCGCCAAACCGGGGTATCCACAACCATTAGATCTCTGCTCACTTTAGGAGCGTAGCTGATAGACAACAAGACTATTATTCTGTAAAGTACCATTTAATTAAACCTAACTTCTCAACCTATACACCTGGCGTTAGGCTTACAGTAATTAATCCTTCTTCAGGCCACTTAGTCGTGTACATAGACTACCTTAAGGGCGGCTTAAGSTTCCCCCTTCACCCTTTCCTTGTAAAGATTTTAAACTAGTACAGATTAACCATTTCGCAATTAATGCCTAACTCCGTCATCACCATCCTATCCCTCTTTGCCATGTGCAAGATTTTTGAGCTTGAGCCAACCTTAACCCTGTTCCGAAACCTTTTCAAGCTCATGCTTGTCCATGGCAACAACTATGGACATGGCTGGTACAACTTCTTCACACACCCTTCGTACAAGGTCGTGGAAAATTTGAGGTCCAACCAGAAGGCGTTTAGGGGAGAGTTTGTCATAGTTGGCTGCAATGAGAACTGGACGGTCAAGAGAAGGCCATCTAGCAGGGGCGTTAGAATAGAACTAAATTCTGACGTCTCAGCCATGACTGAAGCAGAAGGGGCGGCTGCGATCTATTTTCAACAGGCGAGGCTGCGCTTTCTGCGGGGTGGTCTTGAAGGTGTGACAGGTCATTCTTTGCCTACCAGGATGGACCTGTCCAATGAATTCTTCCTTTCTTATTTGGGGCTTAGTCCGGCTCATGATCCTGGTATGATTGAGTCTTGCAGTCCATCTTTTAATTAATGCCTTGTCAGGCATCTAACTGTTTCTTATTTCAGTTTTCAACAAGTCCAAGCTTTTGCCTGAGACCGTCAAAGCCATGYACAAGACTTCTCTGGAGTACACAATGATGCTCGCTGAGCTGACTGGGGCYAGATGAACATTCCCCCGCCGCCTCCTGTATGTTTTGTTTTGCTCCTYATGTTTTACTTAAAACTTTGTCTGTTTCTAACACAAGTCTCTCCAAAACCCACGACACGCCCTTGTGGCAATGAATGCCCCTGCTCAAGATGACAACGAGCAGGCTGAGCAGGCGGCTGATGTCGGAGGCGACCCCTATGGCGACAACGTGCCCATCGAACCTTCTATGTTCAACAAGACACTYGGCGGCGAGACCTAGCGAGCTGGCGCTGCTAGTGAGCGGGTTAGACTACACCAATTCCGARGACGCCAATGATGAAGGCGATGATGATGATGAAGATGATGACAACGATGATGATGYAGGGGATGGCCAACATCCCGGAGATGACGCTCAGGTGAGCGACCACGAGAGCCGCTCTCCAGAGGGAGACAATCTATAGTTGGAGAATTCTCCGGCGTTTCCTGCCCCTACAACTACCCTATACCCTCATCTTTCCATGAGGCAGAAAGAGAAGAGGGTAACTAGGGCGATGAAGAACGTCTTGACTCCTCACGAGGAGCAGACGTATAGGAAAGAGGGGTCYCAGATGATGAATGCAGCTAGAGATCTGTGGATTGAGGTATTTTTTGAGCGTTTCTTGTCTATACTTAGAGTCTTCGCTCGTATTTATCTAACCTTGTTGTTTGTTTGCAYTTCTCCGGGCGCTTCGAGGCGATTAATAGAGAGCTCTACAAGACTATGTGCTAATATGATGATATGCTCAAGGACCTAGAGAAGGTCGAGAAGAAGTTAGAGGATGAGGAGAAGGCCCATGGTCCCTTGAAGACTGAGATGGAGACTCTCAAGACAAACCATAAAACGGAGGTGGATGACCTTAATRAGAAGTTGAAGGACTCCGCTACCAAAATCGGTGATCTTGAGAGTGACCTCAAGGCCGCCCGAGACTCCGTTACCACGTCGAACCAGGCCTTCACGGACTCCAAGTAGAAGCTTTCTAACACCCTGCTTGAAAAGGAGAAACTGGAGAACCAGCTGAAGGCGGGAGCTGTTGGTTGGTTTGAGCAATGGAAACAGTCACAGGCTGGTCAGGTCTATGCTGGCAATGTTACCAACCAAGATAAGGCCAAGAGCGTCGCCTCCTTGCACCAAATGTATGAAGCTGCGTTGGGCGTTCTGTTCCCAGAGAAGGATAAGGAAGTCATGGACGCCGTTCAACAAGAGATTGATCGCGAGAAGAAGGCCATGATGGAAGCCGTGAAGAAGCAGATGAAGGCGGACCAAGAAGCAGCGGCTGCAGCTGCTTTGAAMAAGCAAGAGGATGCTTTGGCTGAGGCGGCTGAGTTGAAGAGGATCGAAGCTAAAAAGAAGGAGGCGGTCTATGAAAAGCGCTCAAAAAACGGAATGATAGGGGTCAGGCCAAAACCTCTCACGGAGTGGCCGCCCCTAGCAGACCAAGTGACACCTCCCACCAGTCGGGTCCTGAAGGGGAGCCGAAAAGGCAGAAGACCTCTCATCAAGCCAAGAGCAAGCAGTCCTCTCAAGGATKAYGCGTCTCACAGGCTTAAGAGAAGTGATTTCCAATTCTCGTCCTTGGGCGTCCATTCGTGGTTTTCAGTTTATGTTTCATCATCATTTGTCTTTGTCATTGTAATAATTGAATTTCAGATCTGCTATCTTTGAGTCATTATTGTTGTAACTGAATTCAGCCTATGCATGGGCGTTTGTTGACAATATATTTATTATTTATGAAATTGTAGGATTTGCAAAAATTTCCCAAAAGTTCGTCTTTCATTTCATTAACTTGCTTTATTTACAATGATGTGATTGATATGCCATAGCTCACTAGCACACAATACACATACAGATGCCCCTATGACATCATTGTTAATAACTAAGATAAACAAAGACAAAATTGATTAACTATGAAAGACTTAGCTCAATAGGGCATGGGCGTTTGCTGTGCTCAGATACAGTACTTGCGCAAGTTATCAGCGTTCCATGGCCGGGAGAGGGCGTAACCATCTGAGTCTTCAAGGCAGTAGGTACCAGGTCTCACTTCTTCAGTGACCTTTTACGAGCCATCCCAGTTGGGCGTCAGCTTGCCCATGCGCAAGTCTCACCCAGTTGATTCCAACTTCTTTAAAACCCAATCACCTTTTGCCAATGGGTGTGACTTCACTCGACTGTTGAAGTAGTGAGTGATCTTCTGCTTGTAGGCGATAGATTTTAATAGGGCGTTTCCCCTTTCTTCTTGGCAACAAGTCCAGGCTTCGCTGCCATAGATAAGCGAGAAAGGAGTATGCCTAGTAGATTCCTTGACCGTTGTCTGGGTCGACCATAGGACTCCAGGCAACTCATCAATCCATGATTCTCCAACCCCCTCAWGCTTAGTTTTGATCCCCCTAAGTATCACCTTGTTGGCGGCCTTAGCTTGTCCATTGCTTTGGGGGCGGTTGACTACAGTAAACCTTGTTTGAATTTAAAATTGCTCTCAGTATTTCTTGGTCGAGGCGCTTTCGAATTGTCTTCCGTTGTCTGAGATCAAGGCCCTAGGGACGCCAAATCTTGTGATAATGTTTTCCCAAATGAACTGCTGAATTTAGCGTTCAGTCACAATGGCTAACGCCTCTGCCTCTACCCATTTTATAAAATAATCANCTACAAACATTTTAATGAAAGGTTGCGTACACTTTCACACAAACATGAAGTACTTAAATATTTCCACAAAAACATGCAGTTATTATTTCTCTTCAACAAATGTATGATCTTCGTTCTCTTTATTCTTCCCTTCAATTCCCACTTTGCAGTATAGTGTGTTGTTGACAATTTGAATGTGTTCCAAATTTTAACAGGAAAATGAAGACTTGCAAGTTRATACACACAATTTTAGTTTTCATTCGYAGTTACATATTACATATAATTTGTTYMAAGCAAAATATAATCTGTAAAATTAAGAGATTAATTACCCAAAATCATGTATTTCTTCGAGTAATGTGTTTGTGACAATTGTTTTCTCAAATTTATAGGAAATTGTTAATCTCCTTGTACATCATACAATATTACAATTACACATTTGATTGACAATAGATAATTTGTGGTAGGTAAATCAACCCATTTTATATTGTTGAAAATCAAATTATTTTTTTTCATGAAATTGTGTTTAGGAAATTATTTTAGGATTGTGTGTGTTCCTACATCCATCCTATAGCAAGGCGCCACGTGGCATCTAGTGGGACCCACTCTACAACTAGGTAGGCCCCACATATCCACGTAAGGTGGGCACCACAAGGGTTGGATTTGTACAAGTCAGCAGACCAAAAAGTACTCTGTATCTGACCACTGAATAATACCTTGGAATTCAGTGTACTTTTGTCCCACATGGAATGATACAATACTTTCGCAGTCCCACATTGGAGGAAGAATCCAAGTACAGCCACACTAAACCCTATAAAAAGGGAGTTGGTAAGCCTAGTCCAAGTATCTAATTCTTAACCCACCAAGTACGTACAGTCTAGTATATTTCTAGCTTGCTTGACCTTCAGTCTTGGAAAGTCACCTTGAGGGGCTTTCCCGGGTCAACCCCCGGGCCAGTCACCTTTGTTTGTTTTGTTTTGCAGGTTAGCTGGAGGAGACCAGTCCTAGGGCGAAGACGCGAACACGTCACGTGTCAACTMTCATCCCTAGTCATAATTTCCGTTCATTTATTTGTCGTTTCTTTGTGAGTTCCTTGAACAAGAACAGATTGGCGCCCTCTGTGGGGACGACAAGCAAGCCATGGTCAGTACGCGTTACGGTGCTCGTGAAGTTCAGTCTGCCGCTAGTCAACCAGGCAAGGGAMGAGGGTAGTCTAATCCCCAAGAGAAGGATACTGCCTCATRAGCCCCTCAAGATGAAGGTCTCGTAGTTGCGGGTGGCTGGCCTAGTCGACCTTTTCCCACCTGCCATCCTCAGCCCAGCGACTCGGTCACTTGGCAGGAGCTCAATGCTTTCTTGGAGAAGGTGAGCCTTTTCTCACCAAGTGGCTGGAGCAGCCTCAGCAACAGCCCCAACCCTCACGCAGCCAGCTGGCTCGCAGCCAAGGGAGAATGCGTCCGGCCCGGAGTCAGCCAACCTCCCCAAGAAGGTACCCTCCTAGTCCTTTCCGCTTCACTTCTRCTACCATGGAGAACTCCCATCGGAGCATCCCTAGTGAAGTTCAGCCTCTTCCCTCCCAAAGGCGGGAAGACGTTCCTCGGGCTAGTCGTTCCAACTGACCTCTYCTCACGGATGCCCGCCTCATTATAGAGGAAAGGAGGAGGGGAAGTGTTGATGCTATGACAATCGTCAACAACCGCAAAAGCCAAGGTTAAGAGAGGCGTTAGGATGCAATACAACACTACACTTAGTGTTTTTCAATAAGCTGCATCCTCACGCTCAATAGGTGGGGGGCTAATGAGCCCCATGTATTGATAGGTGTTAGGATGCAATACAACACTACACTTAGTGTTTCTCAATAAGTTGCATCCTCACACCCAATATGTGGGGGCTAACGAGCCCCATGTATTGATAGGCGTTGGGACTTAGGATGCAATATAACACTACACTTAGTGTTTCTCAATAAGCTACATCCTCACGCCCAATAGGTGGGGGCTAATGAGCCCCATGTATTGAGAGGCATTAGGATGCAATACAACACTACACTTAGTGTTTTTTCTCAATAAGCTGCATCCTCACGCCCAATAGGTGGGGGCTAATCAGTCACATGTATTGAAAGGCATTAGGATGTAATACAACACTACACTTAGTGTTTCTCAATAAGCTGCATCCTCACGCCCAATATGTGGGGGTTAACGAGCCCCGTGTATTGAGAGGCGTTAGGATGCAATACAACACTACACTTAGTGTTTTTCTTAATAAGCTGCATCCTCACGCCCAATAGGTGGGGGCTAATGAGCCCCATGTATTGAGAGG
>SNQN01002529.1:17178-72747 GCA_008642245.1 Bassia scoparia | reverse complement strand
CGTACGGAAATTTCGATCGATATTCAGAGCATCGATTTTGACACATGCCACTCTTCTGACATAAGTCAAGTTTCGTACGTCGATTGGAGCGATTCCAACTGCATTGGAAACTAGACTTCGAGAGCTTTGATATTGATAGGTCGCACGCCTTATTTGGACCACCAGAGCTCGAGTTATGCCTTTGCAAGATAGCCCTGCGAATCTGCCGCGAACCTGTCGCGAACGATCGGCTTTCATTAATCGATCGGTTGGGGCTCGTTTTTATTGTTATCTGCTTTCCTTGCTGGGTTTTTAGTAATGGATATTTGTAATTAAGAGCAAGTTTCTATCTTAGTTTTTAGGAGTATTTAAGGGAAAAATTCATATTTTTTTATCTATCTTTTAATCTTTTATTCCATAATTAATTCAAAGGAGAGAATTTTCCCCAATTAGTTATTTTGTCAAGAACCCTAGTTTTTGGTCTTTCAATAGAAATCAATCATTCAATCATCAATTGCAACCTTCTTTTGGTAATAATTCTTTCTTTAATTCAATTCCTTATTGCTTTCAATTATGCATACTTTTGATTATTGCTTTGAATTGTTTAGCTTATTATATTATTACTTCAAATTATTTTAGGGCTTATTATTTTTTGATTATTTTGCTTTAATTTGTTCTCCCATATTATAATCATCATTGTTTAGTGCAATTATGAGTGAGTAGTCTAATTTCTAGAGCGATTGGGATCTTATAGCAATATAGATTGATTATAATGGTTTGATGCATTCTGGCTTGACTTTTATATTAAATTCCTATTGATTGTTCTTCATGTTATTCAATTAGGTAGTGCACGACTTAATTGCGTAATTAGATTTAGTATGAGTTTCTAGATCTAGCGATTGAAACATTAATACAAGATCTACATCATAGGTAGAACGAGACTTTCCTAGGTCGAAAGATACGGTTAGGAGTAGTTCTATGGTTTAATTGATTCGAGAGAACTTTAATCCTGTTTGATTATGCCATGCTATGAATTGTTGATGCCAAATCGTTGTCAATTACTGCTATAGTGAACCATAGCTCTAGATTCTTTATCATATAGTAATTTCTTCCATAATCGTAGTCATTAGTTAAGTAGTTAAATCACAAAACAACTTTCTTCTTGCTAGTTTAGATGCTTTTATTCAATAATCAGTAGTTGTTGTTTCCTCGTGGATACGATCCTGTTACACTAACTGCAGGTTAGTATAATAGTATTTTTGATAGGACGCGACAAGCCTGTCAAATTTTGGCCGTTGCCGGGGAAACGGCTTAATTATTGATTAATTGTTTGAGTCTAGACTTATTTTTTGTGATTGTCTTGAAGAACAATTCATTGTTCTTCAGGACAGTACTTACGATCGCTGTAGTTTGCTTCTGTTTATGCGCAGGTCTTCCCGACTTGGGATTTGATTCCATACGATCCCGAGGTGGAGCGAACTTACCATAGACGGAGAATTCCGTGAGGCGGTTGGATTTTTCAGATTCTTTCATCTCTCATCAGTTTCGAACCCTTTACGAGACTGATTTAGAGGAGGGAGAGTCACATTCAGTGCCAAACGAAGTAGTCCATTCTGATCTGAACTTGAAGAGATGGCGGCACAACCAGAACTTCTCTCATGGACTACTCTCAGCCTCAGTCGGAATGAGATTCGACGGTCTAGGCATGCCTACTCTAGCGCAGCCAACTTTGAGATTAAGCATGCCTGTTGAATATCGAGAGCGCAATCAGTTTGGAGGGAATGCGACGAGGATCCCAACTTGCATATCTCGAATTCCTCAATATTGTGGTACTGTCAAGCATGCTGTGTTTGACCTGATTCAGCTTCGTATTATTGCCTATCCCTTTCATTGCGGGACAGAGCGCTGATTATGGTTGAACAGTCTGATGCAACAGCATTTGATTCGTGGGATGCTCTTTCTCTTGCTTCTCACAGAGTATTTATCTCCAGAGAAGACTGCTCAATGCGTAGGCAAGATCATTGAATTTTCGCAAGATGTTGATGAGACTCTATATGAGGCATGGAGCATACAAGGAGCTACATCGATGTTCCTCATCACGGTCTAGAGATGGCTCTTTGGTTCGGACTTCTATAATGTGTATTGAACAGTGAATCTCGTATATTCCGATTCTGCAGCGAATGGAGGTTCATTGAGTCAGACAGTCAATGCTGGATGGAAACTGATCGAGGAGATGGCCAATCATAATGCTCAACTATGGCTAGTACTTTAGGTGTGGTAAAGAAGACAGAGCAAGCATGAGGTCGATCAGATCACTTTATTGGCAGCTCAAATATCAGCCATCAATCAGAGTTGGATGGCATCAACATGAGTCGTTCAGCTTCAGTTGCTGCTGTCTGTCTCAGGCCCGAATGAAATGTATTGTGATAACTTGGTGGAACGGGGCATCTGACTGGTGGATGTCAACTCTATGGACAGTATGTGCGTTTCAGAATCGCCCTAATAATCCATACTCCAACACATACAATGAAGGCATGAGAAATCATCCTTATTTGTCTTACAAGAGCAACAATGTGTTGAATCCTCCACCAGTTTCACAGCAGCAAAGCAGCCGCAACAACAACAGCGATATCAGCCTCGATATCAGCCCCTCATCAGAAGCCACAGTACAATCAACAGTATAATTAGCAGCAGCAGCGCCAACGCAGGCCCCAGCAGTTGATCCTGTACTTGCTGAATAAAGAACATTGATTACGAGCAACAGACAGTATGATGCAAATGCAGGTAAGTTTGGCTCGATGATTGGGTCAGTTCAGAAGGATGTGCCAGAATTTGAACGTCGCATGTGAAACAGCTGGACACACAGGTTGCGCAACGGCTACTTCTTACTGCGCAACGACAGCAGGGTGCCCTTCCTTCACAACGCAACAACGAAGGATAGGTCAATGCGATCACCCTTCGCAGTGGCGCTAGCTACGTAGGCACCCATGCCTGCAGCTGCTGATAGCCCTGATGGTGCTTCTCAGGGAGATGTTGTAGATGTTGAGAAGGCTGAAAATCGAGAAGAAGGCAGGGAAGCTGATGCAACAGCTGATAAGGAGAGGAGGCAGCAAAACAACCTCCTATGTGGTGCCCCCTATTCAGCTGCCCTTTCCAGCTAGAGTAGCCAAAAAGAAGCAGGATCAGCAGTTCAGCAAGTTCCTTGAGTGGGTAAGAAATCTGCGAGGTAACTGTCCTTTCACTGAGTTAGTAACTCAAGTTCCCTCTTATGCTAATTTTTGAAAGAATGTTGACTAAAAAGAGGGAATTTAATGCTGGGAGACTGTTGCTTTTACCGAACAGTGTAGTGCTATAATTCAGAACAAGTCTCCACCAAGCTGAAAGATCCTGGAAGCTTTCTATTCCATGTGATATAGGGTCTTTGCATATTGATAAGGATGTGTGATTTGGGTGCTAGTGTTAGTGTCATGCCCTTGTCAATCTGTAATAAACTTAATATGGAGATCTTAAATGCACTAGTATAACTCTGCAGATGGCTGACCGTTCTGTAAAATATCCCATGGGAATTTTTAGAGATGTTCTGTTCCGTGGGTAAGTTTTACATTCCTGTAGACTTTGTTGTGCTTGACATGGATGAGGATGCCATTTCCGATCATCTTAGGTCGACCCTTCCTCCATACGCAGGAGCGATCATAGATGTGAAGAATGGAAGGCTTACTCTGACTGTTGGGGATGATAAGTAGTTTTTTAACCTATCTAGTGCACTTAAGAGTCCCATGTTAGAAGCTTCCCTGTTAGCATCGATATATCTGATTTGATTGTTCAGGATAACGTTCCTCGATCTCCTTATAGGATCTTCTGGAGGACATGTGTGTTGAGTCTCTTGCAGGTGAAGGAGACCCAGTGTTGATGCTCTAGTCGCTGCACTAGATGGCAAGGAGAGAGCCGAAAGCTAAGCTAATGCCACTGCCAGTGCATAGCGTCGGAGGTAACAAAGCCTGAACTGAAACCCCTCCCTTCTACTCTGAAGTATGTGTTTTTTAGATGATAAGGAGATGTACCCTGTGATGTCAATGCTGCACTTGATGAGAGCAACTTAAAAAGCTGTTAGACGTTTTGTGTATTCATCAAAAAGCTCTTGGGTACAGCATTGATGTATCTTAAGGGTATTAGTCCAGATTTTTGTATGCACAGGATTCATTTGAGGAAGGCCATCGCCCTTGCATTCAAGGCCAGCGGAGATTGAATCTGAATATCAAGAGGTGGTGAAAAGGAGGTAATGAAATTGCTTGATGCAGGTATTATTTACCCCATTTCTGATTCTAAGTGGGTAAGTCCCGTCCAAGTTGTGCCTAAGAAGGGGCGGACTACTGTGTGAAAATGACAAAAATGTTGATTCCGACTAGATTGTGACAGAGATGGCGCATGTTGTATAGACTTTAGGCGCCTTAATTTGGCCACTAAAAAGGATCACCTCCCCCTTCCCTTTATTGATCAGATGTTAGAGCGTTTGGCATGCATAAGTTCTTTTGCTATTGGATGGGTATTCGATTTATGGCAAATTCCGATTCACCCTGAAGATCAGGAAAGACTACCTTTACATGTCCATATGGTACTTTTGCTTATCTGTAGGATGTCATTTGGATTATGTAACGCTCCAGCAACCTTTCAGAGATGTATGATGGCTATCTTCTCTGAGTTTTTAGAGTCTATCATGGAAGTCTTTATGGATGATTTTAGTGTGTATGGTTCTGATTATGATGCATGCTTGGATAATCTGTCTAGAGTTCTAAAAAGATGTGAAGAGGTAAGTTTTGGTGCATAAACTGGGAAAAGTGCCATTTATGGTTACTGAAGGTGTTGTTCTTGGTCTCTTATCACTTCTAGGGGCATACAAGGTGATAAGGCAAAGGTTATGCAAGTGGTTAGAGCAACTTCCCCCTCCTGTTAATGTAAAAGGGGTGCGGGTTTCCTTGGTTCATGCGGGATTTTATCGCCGCTTTATCAAGGAATTTCTCCAAGATTGCAAAGCCACTTACACAGTTGCTTTTGAAAGATGCCCCTTTGTGTTTTACTGATGAGTGTCTTGAGTCTTTTGACAGGATTAAGCAGGCTTTGATTTCAACTCCTATTGTGCAACCTCCTGATTGGAGTCTTCCTTTCGAGATTATGTGCGATGCGAGTGACTATGCCATTGGTGTGTTCTAGGCCAACGAAAGGAGAAGGTCTTGCATGCTATTTATTATTTCTAGCAAGACCTTGATGGAGCTCAAGTTCACTATGCACACAACTGAGAAGAGTTTACTGCTGTCGTTTATGCTCTTGATAACGTTTTGGACCTACCTAGTAGGCTCAAAAGTCATTGTCTATACTGACCACGCAGCCACTGAAGTATCTCTCTCCAAGCATGAAGCGAAGCCTATGGCTCATTCGCTGGATTCTCTTGCTTCAGGAGTTCGATCTTGTAAATTCGTGGATTAAGAGGGAGCAGAGAATCATTGTGGGCGATCACTTTCGAGGATTCGGTTTGATGATAAGGATCGCTTCTTCATTGATGACTCCTTCCCAGACGATCTCTTTGTTCGTCGCTGCTACTAACTCCATGGTCGCAGATTTTTCCAATTATTTTGGTGGGCATGTATTGCCTTGATGATTTGTCCTACCAACAGAAGAGAATTCTTGCATGATGTCAAGCAAGTATTTCGGGATGATCCTTATTTGTTACAGCAATGTGCTGATGGTTTGTACAGAAGAATGTTGTTGACTGAATATGAGATGGGTGGCATTCTTGATCGCTGTCATCAATCTCCTTATGGTGGTCATGCTGGGCCATCAAAACGGTGTTCAAGGTCTTGCAATCTGGTTTTTTTGGCCTACTCTCTTCAAAGATGCTAGATCATTTGTACTTCTTGTGATTTGTCAGCGGACGGGTAACAATTTCTATGCGCCATGAGAATGCCTCAGAATGGAATACTTGAAGTGGAAATTTTTGAGTATGGGGCATTTGATTATATGGGACCTTTTCCTTCATCTTATGGGAATCGTTTCATTCTTTGTGTAGACTACGGTGTCTAGTGGTTGAAGCAATCGCTCTCCTACTAATGATGCTAAGGGTCTTGAAGCTGTTTAAAAAAGATATCTTTCGCTTTGGAGTCCTAGAGCTGTCATAGTGATGGTGGTTCTCATTTTCATGAGAGGCAGCTTATACATTGCTAGCGGAAATATGGAGTACACATCGTAACTGGACTGCCTACCATCCTCAAACTTAGTGGGCAGTTGAATTTTCTAACAGGGAAATCAAGTCCATTCTTGAGAAGACTGATGGCGAGGTCTAGGAAGATTGGAGTACGAAACTATTGATGCCCTGTGGGTAGCTCCACTCTAACTCCTTGCTACTTCTCCTAAAGCTCCGTAGTGCTCGAAAATGAGTCCAAAATCCATCCAAATCAATGAAAGAAACCTGAAACTCACTTAAACACTGAACAAACAAATTAGTAGCAAAGACGGCCTTAAAAAGGCCAAAAACCATTCAATATAGCAAGAGAATGAGGGGAAAAACCATATATCTATACACTAMATCAAGCAAAAGGCATCATTATCCTCCTAAAGGGCACCTTCTAGGAAGGGTACCTAAAGGAAAACCAATCATCTGCAGCTCTACTCTAAAACAAACTACAACTGATCTATAAACCTAGCATCAGTTTGATTAAGCTTCTTAGACTTAATGGTGTTAACCCTTAGCTTGATTTCATCAATTAGGGAATTAACTATCACATTAGGCTCACAAATACACCCATTCCATAAAGCATTATTCCTCTATCTCCAAAGACCATAAATGAGGCTGTTGAGGCAAGCAAAAATAATCTTTCTCTTCATGTGGCCCTTGACTCTTCTGTCTAACCACCTCCCACTGTTGAGAAAATTATCCCAGGACCCAGTAAGATGAATTCTCTGCTTCCAAACCTGAATACATCCTTGGTTGTAAGAACAACCATAAAAAGATGCTGCATGGTTTCACTAGCTTGATGCCAAAGAGAGCAGTGAGGATCCACATTGAGCCCCATCTTCATGAGTCTATCTTTAGTTTTTATAACTCCTATGAACTGCAAGCCAAGTAATGAAAGAATTCTTAGGCACACTCACTCTAGACCAAACCCACTTGTCCCACCATATAGGTTCAGAATCACCTTTCAACCACAAGTAATCAGAAGCAGGTGAATATCCATGATTAGGCTCAACTAGCCAAATATTCCTAGAATATATTGGCTTCACAGTGTCTTTAATTCCGCACAACTCTTTCAAGCTCCAACAAGCACTAATAGGTGCAATATAACTCCACCAATTTTCCCCTTTCAAATACACATGGTTAATCCACCTGATGCATAGAAAATCCTTCCTTACTGCAATATTCCAAACATATTTATCTATCATTGCCATGTTCCATAGAAGAAAATCTTTAATACCCAAACCACCTTGTCTTAGGTTTATAAATAAGATCCCAAGCTACAAGACATCTAGTAGAATTGTAGGGATTGTCATTCCAAAGGAARTTCCTGCAGATAGAAGTAATATTTTCAAGGACTTTCTTAGGAATAAGGAAGATGGTGGCCCAATAGGAATGAAGGGTTAACTAAACTGAATTCACCAATTGCACTCTAGTAGCATAAGACAAAGACTTGCTCCCCCAGGTCCCGATCTTAGCAACAATCTTCTCAGTCAAGATCATATAGTCAACAACTAAAAGCTTCTTAGAAGAGATAGTAATACCAAGGTATCTAAAAGACAAGGATTCTTGTTTAAACCCAATTTGACTAGCAATAGCAAGAATATCTRCCTCATTCATGTTGCTGGTATTAAAAGCAGTTTTATCAGCATTAGCTACTAGACCTGAGGCTGTAGAAAATGTGGCCAAACCTCTAAACATGAGCATAACAGAATCTAGGTCCCCATTATAGAACAACAACAAATCATCAGCAAAAATTAGTTGATGTAAAGCCACTCTCTTGCATCTGCTATGAAACTTGAAAGCAGGGTTAGTAGCAACAGTATTCAATACCCTAGAAAGATACTCCATACAGATAATAAACAAAAAAGGGGACATAGGTTCCCTTGCCTCAAGCCCTATTTCCCTTGGAAGAAACTATGTGTAGAACCATTTACACAATTAGAAAAAGGAGGCCGGGAGAAGTCGCACAAGCCATAACCCAGTCAATAAATTTCCTTGGAAAGCCAAAAAATACCAACATAGCTTCCAAGAAATTCCAATTAACAGAGTCATATTGTAACACCCCCAAAACTCCCTCTACAAAAATACTTGGAAAATACGTACAAAATATCGTAGAGATAGACTTGGACGTGTTACCGCCACGTGATTACGTAAGACTTCCATACTAAATACCAAAATATTGCAGCGGAAATTCTTTTTCTCTTTTATTAATAATAATCAAAATATGCAATTGTTTCCAAAACACAAAATATCTAAAAATCCTTATTCACTTTCCTAGTCTCTGTGGAATCTCCCTTATTCCCCTTGCGCATGTAACAATCAACCTGTATTTCACATCTACTTACCACAAGGTAAGTAGGGTGAATAACCAAAAACAATAAAATACGAATTAGTAAAACATGTTAAGTACAATTTATATGCCATAGAAAAATATTTCCATAATATTAAATATTTCATAACTCACCATTAGGAAACTTTCCAAAAATAAAACCTTCTATRTAAAACATTTCCAAAATAAAATAATATTTCCATATAAAATAATTCCAAGATAAAATCTTTCCATAAAATCAAACTTTCCAAAAATCATTTTTTTTCATATCATCACTTTCTAAATCCTCAAAGTCATATAAAATATGACAACCAAATATTATAAAAATCCACTTTCCAAAAATCAAGAATAATAAATCAAATCTTTTAAATCCTTTTCATAAGCCAATATCCACCACCTAAGTGTGCACACCCCTCAAGCTAGAAACTCCCTTCCGTAGTCTATACTTGAGAAAAAGATTAGACCATTATTTCAATAAAAATCAATAAACCTTCAAAGCATTATTTTTCAAAACCCTTTTTACAAATAATTCAATCCTTTGCATGCAAAATATTCAATCATACAAATAAAATATGTTTTCATGTAAAACCATTCATAAATCATCAAAGCATATTAAAACAATATTTTAACACATAAACGTATCTTGAAACACTAATCCAATCCTTCACACAAATTATTACTTGTTTATACAAGCAAAATCCCCTACAATATAATATTACTCTAATCAATACAAAAACCTACAAATTTCACAAAATTCATAAAAAGACTTTTCTATATGTGCATGACTCCTTTTTAATATCAAAACTCATATTGATAAATAAAATTTTGGTTTTTATTATTTTATTACCCATGTGATTATTTATTCAAAATCCATATAATAATAATAGTAATAGTAATTAGAAACTCATATGATTAATTACTTACACTCGTATCAATATTAAAACATAATTTTCAGATTTGTTTAAAGTATAAAACATGTGATTAATTATTTTTATTAGCATATTATAATTAAATTAATTAATTAATTAAGAACAAAGAGAAAGGGTTTATGGGGAGTGACTGCCCTCWTTGCCAAACTGCTCCTGAGACAGTAGAGCATCTCTTTTTCAGATGCCCTTATGTTGAGATTTGTTGTTCTGAGCTTCAGAAGATCTWAGAGGCCTGTGTGTTTAGCTCTTTGCACAGATGCAATAAGTGGCTGCAACATTTGCATGGCAGTAAGTTTAGGAAAATGGTGATTAGGAGCTGCATCACTACTTTTTTGTATTCTATCTGGCAACAACGCAACTCAATTGTATGGAATCAGACTATTCTTAGTCCTATGCGAATGATTCAGAATGTTTGGGTGTTGCACATGATGTGTCCAACTCTGGGAACCCTTCATAGAAGGTGGCTCAGATGTTTGGATCTGATGCTTTCTGCACTTTTCCCTCGTTGTGGTTGTATTTTAGGAGTTTCTCTTTTTCGCTTTTCTGGGTGGTGTTAGTGTATGTTGGAGCTTTGGCTCAGTTTTGTACTATACATTTTTGTTTTATTTAATTCTTACCTTTTCTCAAAAAAAGAGAGAAAGAGGGAAAACAGAATGAGGAACACTACTACAAAAAAAGCCCAAAGAGACTTGTTAAAAATGGGCAAAGAGACCACATTACAACCGGTCTCTAGCTCATAGGGCTCTTAGGTGAAGAAACCGGTTAATAATTGMTGTCTCTTAAAGCAACCAAAGAGACCGATTTTTAGAAAATCGGTCTGTTAAAATACAGTATAAGAGACCGTATCTGACGCAAAACCGGTCTCTTAGGTACATCAAAGAGACTTGTTTTTGTGTTAGATGCGGTCTCTTTGATTACCTAAGAGACTTGTTTTAAATGACCGGTCTCGTATGTTTTAAATATAATTAAAAAAAAAAGCAAATGCCTGCTACGTTGCAGGCGTACTATCCAATTTAGTGGTTGTATTTGATTGGCAACTTTTATAACTATGCGTTGGAATTGAAATTCGCAAGCTCAAATGTTATTATTTTATTGAAAAAAATTCAATAACACTTTATTTTTTCGGTAATGTGTCAAAGATTAACATACAAATAAAAAAAATTAAAACAATATATCAGTAATAAAAGTCTTCATTCTCTTCTTTATGTGCTCTCCAATCTCCATCATCTTCTATGATCCATGCCAAAATCAGTTAAGTGCCTAATATCAACATATTAAACAATATATCAGTAAATCAATAATAGTTCAAGTAAAATAAAATAATATGAGAAAGTTGGATGAATAACAGAAGATTGGTAAAAAAATATATATCAATAATTCTATAATAGAATAAATTAAAAAATTTAAATTTTACATCCCTACATTCATACAATTAAAAAATCAGTACAAAGCATATATATATGTTTATCAAAATCTCCATTAAACCAACAATGTTACTTGCATGTATATGATCGATTGACAATTACAAAGCCCAAAAAAATGCAGCATAGATTTTATCCTTAACCTCTATAGTATAATTTGCAATAACAAGAAAAACAAACTCCAAAAAAATCAAAATTTGAATCTAAAAAATCCAACTAACAAACGCATAAATCAATAAAAAAAAAGAAAATTGTTAATCATAAAAAATCGAAAACCCAAAATAACGATAACGCATAGATTGAAAATTCAGATTATAGAAACTCAAAAAAATCGAAAAGAAAGAAATTAATAGTCAGAAAGAAATAAAAAATACCCAGAAAAACGAAAATGGAAAAAAAACACGGAAAATTGAAAACCCTAAATAACGAAAATGCATTAGATCTAGATCCTAAAAAGCAAGGAAATAAAACTGAATCCTAAAAAACCAATTTATGAATCGAAAAAATCAAACCTTTAAAAAAATCGAAAATATATTTAAAAAAACAAATGGAAAAATCCCAAAAGGCCGAGAATCAAAAATACAAAACCAAATGAAAAAAACAAATAAACTCAAAAAATCGAAAAATTGAAAACCCAAAATCGAAAAATACAAAATAAAAACGAAAAAACTTAGATCTACAAAATAGAAAATCGAAAACACAAAACAAAAAATAGAAAAAAATAAATAACAAAAAACACATAAAAGAAAATATAATCTGCAAAAAATAGAAATTTACCAATAAAATATCCGCTTAGAACGAGCAAAGCTTGCAGATCTAGCATCAAACTAATGAAAATCGAGCGAATTAGACCCTTAAATGAAAACTGAGCAACGAGAAACATCTAGAGTAACTTGCATAACATCTAGAGTAACTTGCATAACATCAAACGAATGAAAATTAGAAGGGAGAAATATGGTGTGGTGCATGTGTTGTTGAAAAAAGAGGATAAGGGATGAGATAACGTGAATGGTGAGAGTGGAGAGATGAGAGAGAAGGGAGATATTAGTGGAGGAGTGAGTAGATGAGAATGAAATAGGAGAGAGGAGAGAGGTGATAGCATACGGGTATTAAATTAAAGTTGGTAAAAGGTGTGTTCATGGGCCCATGAAACAAAAGGGCTGCAATCTAAGAGACCTGTTAACAAAAAYCGGTCTTTTAGACGAATCTAAGAGACCGATTTTCGTGAATACCCGATTTCTTAATTTAAGAGACCGGTTTTACCACCGGTCTCTTAAATATGGTTCTTTATCCCAATTTTGTAGTAGTGGAGGAAGGAAAAGGGACGTCAAGTGGTGGTGGGTGGCCGCCGGCGGTCGCCGGTGAGGGAGAAAAGAGGAGAGYCGAGTGAAGGGAGAAAGAAGAGAGAAATTTAAAGAAAAATTGTGAGGGTGAATGAATTAATTGAGGGGTATTTATAGGGTGTACAAGGTATTGAATTTAGGACACAAAATATTGTGTATGAAGTTGGGAAACAATATTACTGAGGATTTAAGGAAACAGGAAATAATTAGTGTAGTTGGGAGAATTTATTTTACTTGGAGAATAAGATTGTAAGAATTTAGGAAAGTTGAATAATGGACCAAAACACTTTTTTTTCTTTTCCTCTGATTCAGTCGGGTAACATGTATATTATACATGTTACACGGTTTGCATTTTTATTCCTTTTTTATTGGCCAAATTTATTTATTAGTTTAATTTTGAATTTATTTTTATTTTTCTTTTCATTTCCACATTTTAATAAACTCAAACTCGATCTTAATTTAGAAAACCCTTTAATATTTAAAATAACTAAGTTTAAAATAACCGAAATTATATTATTTCGAGTTTTATTAAACACTAATTTTATTTGAAAATAGTTATTGCCTCCAAAATTCAAATATTTGGCTCTAAAATTTCAAAACTTGTATAACATTACCAAATTTCCTTTTTGTATTAAAAATAATTATAAAACTTTGAAAATACGTCTCAAAAATACGGGGTATTACACATGTTTTTCTAATATCTATCTTGACCATGCAGCTGGGAAAATTAGCTTTCTTGTTATATTTATGAACAATGTCTTGTATGATACAAATATTGTCCACAATGTTCCAGCCTTCGATAAAACTTGCTTGAACAGGGTTAATAATATCAGGAAGGACCATTTTCAGTCTATTAGCAATTAACTTGGTTATACATTTATAAAGAATATTACAACAAGCTATAGGCCTAAACTCAGTCACAATCCTAGGGTGGGAAACCTTAGGGACCATAGAAAGTTATGTAGCATTAATTTGCTTTAACAACTGACCTGAGCTAAAGAAGTCTATCACAGGAGCAACAACATCATCCTATATTATAGCCGAAGCAGACTTAAAGTATCTACTATTGTAACCATCTGGTCCAAGGGTTGTTAAGGATTGAAAATTTTGCCTCCATAATTTCTGAGGCTGAGAAATCCATGCAAAGTTGCTGAGCTTGATCCTCAGTTAAAATAGGGCCAGTGGCAACTATCTCCTRCTTAATGTCTATGCCATCATTAGGGATGCTTATCGAGTGAGCCGATCRCGAGCAAGGTATGACTCAACTCAACTCGTTAAAAAATTTCACCAGCTTGACATGACTCGTTGCTCGTTAAGCTTTTACTTGACTCGGCTCGTTTAAATTTTTCATCAACTCGACTCGACTCGAAACTCGTTTCAAAATTTTGTTTTCAAGATGAAAACTCAACTCGTTAGCTCGACTCGTCAACTCGACTCGAGCTCATTAATTCAAGTTCGATAACAAAAAGGCACAAAAAGTACACAAGAATAAAGTCTAATAATAAAGCATCAAACATTAACAAATAAAATACAAGTCTTCAACAACAAATCTTAAATAAAATATATGTGTATTTTTTTATATGAGTATTTTTTTTGTTTTATTTTTCATGTTAAATAAAATATTATTTATTATAAAATATGAAACCTTAAAAAATTAACGAGCTGCTCGTGATTTTAACGAGTCGAGTTGGGACTTGCTCGACTTGACTTGTTAACTTACYGAGTCGAGCTTTGATCGAGTCGGTCACGAGCTGCTCGCGAGCTCGACTACTCAATAAGCACCCCTAGCCATCATGTTGTTGACCCAAAAGGACAAAATAGTACTTAGTAAATGCCCTAGCAATGCCTTCACTTGAATATCGACAATTGCCATCCATATCCATGATCTGGTGAATGGAATTTTGGTATTGCCTCATCTTATTACCTTGATGAAAGAGACTTGCTTGTGTTACAATCACCATCTCTCAGCCAATTCAATTTAGCTCTTTGTCTGAACCAGATTAGATAATCTTTGTTGACTACACACCATTTGACCCTTGCATCTTGCTCCAAAATGGACAAAAAAGGGTCTTGAGGGAACTGGTGAACTAAACCTTGAATCATGGTCAAATACTGAGTGGCATGTGCTTGCTAAGCTTCAAGACCGATACCACCTGCATTCATAGCTCTCAACTCATTCCTCAACGCTTTCAACCTCTTATAAACCCTGTGCATTGTTTTGCCATAACAAGGTTTCTTCCATCCCTACAGTGTAGTCTGTTGAAAATGCTCATGAGTAGCCCAGTGATTATAGAACTTAAAAGAATTCCTGATCTAACCCCTGCTGCTATCCATATTGATTAGACATGGGCAATAATCCATGATTCCCTCAGGAAGAAAATTAGCAACAACATATGGATAAAAGATGAATCCAATCAGGGTTCACCAAGACCCTATCAATTTTTGTAAAATATTTGTCTCCTCCTTCTTGCTTGTTGCTCCAGTTAAAAACAGGACATGTTGCATGCATATCAACTAAAGAACAACATGAAGCACAATTTTGAAAATTCAAAGTCTCACGGGGAAGAACATGAGAGCCAATCCTTTCATCCTTAAAAAGAACATTATTGAAATCACCACAAATGACCCAAGGCCTTATAGTGGAGTAATTATTAAGCTTATCCCATAAAGCTAGTCTATCCTTTCCATCATTGGCTCCATACACAAAGGTGCATAAAAAAGTAGAGTGAGTCCTAATGTGACAAACATCTAAGTGAATACACCGGGGGTAACATCTAAAACATTGATCTGAAACACAACAGATAACCAAAGGATCAAAATCTTACCACCTTTACAAAGATTAATGTTGGAAGTGCAACACCACCAATCACCAAGCCTCTGATACACCTTAGCAAAATTAACAGGCTTAATTTTAGTCTCAATTAGACCCATAAGTCCTATCTTGTGAGAATGCAGAAAATCTTTTACTATCCTTTGCTGATTAGGGCTATTAAGCCCTCTAACATTCCAAAATGAAATTTTATCCATTCCCATGAAGGGATTTAAGAGCTTTAGCATCCAAAGCCACCTCCCCTATATAGAGATGATGATTAAGTAACTTCACGATTTGCCCCTTGTCAGCATCAATTGGGGATTTTCSTAAGTCTTTTCTCTTCTTAAATTTCTTGTAAGTAACATCCTGCCATCCATGCTACTCTACCTCTATGACCACTTGATCTGGAGGCTTCCCAGGATTCAACTCCTTTTCCTGGGCTATTCTAGCTTCTTTGTTCTGAACATTAACCTGAACTGCTTCTTTGTTTCGAACATTGCCCTGAACTGCCCCATGAGCCTTAGCCTGAGCATCATTAGGGTTACCCTTAAGCTGTCAAACTTGCTTTATCCCTTTCTTACACATTTCCTTACTATGTCCAAACATGCTACAAGTCACACAATGCACTAGTTTCCATTCATATTTTACCTCCTGTGTAACCACAACTCCCTTCTCATTCTCAAATTCAATGAAGTCGAGAAATTGAGCACCTAACTCCACCTCAATGAGATATCTAACATGACCAAGTCTGTCCCTATGTTGAGTAGTTTGTTTAGTCTTAACAGGAATCCTCACCAAGCTCAACATCTTAGCTAAGCACCCTTGTCCCCAATGCCTCACAGAAAGGTTAAGTAGATGAATCCACGTAGTTTCAATAGTCTTAACAGACTTAGAAAAATCCATTTCATCTTCCTATTGCTCCAATAGTATTGGCTTTTTATCAAACATTAGGTGCTTAGTATGAAGAGCCTTAGCATGAATCTCATGACTCAAAAACCTCACAATGAACACCCCTTTCTTAACAAGAATCTCCTTGTCCAAATTATCCTAACCCAATTCCGATGCACAAATCCATCAAACACCTTAGGGTGAGGGTTACCACCTAACACGAAACATACAATAGCCAATTGCCAGTATGTTAATTCTTCTTCCACATCCGCCATAACCAATTTCACAGGTGTCACATTAGATTGCACAACAAGCTCAATTCGATCATTAATATGAAATTCAGGTTCAATTTGAGCATTAATATGCAAATAAGATTCAATCGATCATTAACCAATCTACTGCCATTACTTGGATGAGTGTTTAAATTCCTCATACTCATAGCAGAATCAAGAATAGAGGATATCGGATTACCTCGATTAGACGACGAATCAACCCTATCATCAATCGAATTAAGCACCGAAAGCCAATCATTGAATTTGGATTTCATCCTAGACCCTTTAACAAGTTTATGGAGAGAGGCCTTAGGCGACAAAATTCGCTCATCGTCAAGCGCAACATCATCAAGCAATGTCTCTGCAAGTTCTTTCATCTTGATCTTCGATTGATTCTTAAAAGAAACACTCTTGCAATTTCCTCCATTCGAGGTTTTCTTCCCTTTTTTCCTTGCCATGGCGCCCAAAAATGGAGAGAAAAGAGGAGAGAGAAAATCCTATAGAGAAAATTATCTACCTTAATTTTTTATTTTGTTTAGAACAATTTGTATTTTTTTAAAACCGAGCACATATTGTACTGCAATATTAAATATATATTTCCGAAATTATAGAAATAAAGATGTTTTTGCTTCATTAAACCCAAAGTGTTTGCAATAAAACACATTTAATTATGACTCCATCATAATTATGATGGGACAAGACACATGAAAATGTCGGCGTCACAACTCCAAATGACGGCCTTGTAATGATTCCTATAGTATTACATGGGATGGTGTGCTAATTTATTGTCAAAGAAGGCTAAAGTTAATTTGTTAGTGTTTGACAAAATAAGTAGTTGTTGATTTAGTGTATGATTAAAAATATGATATTTAAAGAGCAATATAGTAGTTTTTGAAAAAACTACTCCGAAAGCTAAGGTAGCTTAGTTTATTTAAAACTCTACCCCAAGCGCTAAAAACTGCTACTCCACACCCCTACCTTACCAAGCATCAATATTTAGAATATTAGATAAAGTAGAGTATAAAATTTAGTCAATACACTAAAAAATTCTCTAAATGCTACATCCAAACAGGCAAACACGCTCATAAGTTTTGGAGCAACTGCTCAAAACAAAGAGCATATACTGACGCGTAAAAAATGGAAAATGACACTCATCTAAATTTTTGACCGCTGTGTAGTTTAGCTTTTTTTAAATTTATTATTTGCTAAATTTTTGTCATCTGTCAAATTCTCATTGGTTGGTTTTATTTTTTCTTTACTTACTCAACGAATACTTATATTAGGATTATAAAATGTGACAAATAATTATAAGCATTGTTGGTCAGCAATGAATTGGTTTCCACAATGGCAAGCCCCAAATARTGTTTTTCCTTCAAAATGTAGAAGAAACAGTAAKAGGTCAAGTGAATAAATTGGTTGCTCACGGCTAGATGGTGTCGTGAAGTCTAAAAGTAAAGGCAAAACGACTATTTCTTTGTTGAAACCATCTCTAAAGTCTCATGAAGTTGATCTATTTGAAAGACTCAACCAAGAGTTCACGAGTTAACTATTGTGCTAAATGAAGGTGGTAGTTTAGTTAACTGRAGAATTTTTCTTCGTTATTTATGTATGTATACCTTGTTAATTTGTGTTTAAATTTGTTTAATCATTGTTGTAATCTTATTTTCTATGTTGTGACTTTATTTTTCCTTTATTTAAGCATCAATGAAAAAATCTTTACCACTTTCAACGTTTAATTTCACTTTTGTCCTCATTTGTGTAAAAGCACGAGATTCTTGTTCAATGACAAAACTGAAAAGTGGTGAAAAAGAGAAAGATAAATTTGAACCGTCATATCTACAATTTGTGTTTCGTCTGAGGTTTCAAATGCGACAGGAAGTTTTCTAATGAATTGTTAATCAATAAGTAACAACTGATCCTTACTTCCAGCAACGTCCAGAAGCTATTGGAAGGGTCAGTGCCATACCTCTTCAAAAATGCATTGCAGCCATAAGAATGTTAGCTTATGGAACAGGTGCCAATGATGTTGATAAGTACTTGAAAATTGCGAAAGTATGACAAGAGAGTGTCTCAACCACTTCATGGAAAGAATTGTTAGGGRATTTAGGCTGGAGTATTTGAGACGGCCAACAATAATTGATGTGCAACGTCTCCTAGATAAAAGACATGAATTTACAGGCATGATGAGAAGTATCGATTGCTATGGAAAATTTTTTCACATGCATGAAAAGGTATGTATCAAGGAAGAAACAAATCTGCGACAATAATTATTTGAAACTTTTGCTTCAGGTRACTTGTGGATATGACATTTGTTCTTCGAACCCTTGGACCTTGCAATAACATCAATTTTTTTCTAGCAATAACACTTGTCTTTGATGATATTTATCAAGGTCGAGGTCCACAAGTCACTTATGATATTAATGGACACACTTATGATATTAATGGACACACTTACTATATAGGGTATTATCTTACAGATGGAATATACAAAAATGGGTAGCATTCATGCCAACAATTAAACTATCACAAACTCCAGAGGATGAGTTATTCACTCGTCGATAAAAGGCGGTCAAGAAAGATGTTGAGTGTGTTTTTTGYTGTGTTACAAGCAAGATTTGCAATAATAAAACATTTTTATTTCGTGTATGGGACGTACAAGAATGTATTGTGGATGATAATAATAACTTGTAATAATATGACAGTTGAAGACTAGAGAGATACGGATTGGGTTGAAAATGTAGGTGAATCGTCAAGTGGAATTAGAAATGAATCATTCATGGTAAGTCCCGGACTATTCAGAAATCTATCTTCACAACAATATATGGAAAGGAGACATGAAGTTCATAATAGTCAAATCCATAATTGTTTGCAAAGAGATTTGTTTTAACACATTTGGAACAATTTTAGAGGAAATGAGGAAAATTGAAAAATGAAAATTTGTTATCTTTAATTTATGATGTTAGTTATTAAACTATGATGTACTCCATAATGTAATGTTAAAATCATCAATGCATTTTTTCCAAATTTATGTTAAAATTTCTTGCAATAAAATTCTACTTTTTTCTTTGTAATTTTTATGTAATCTTTAATCTACGATGTTAATCTTTAATCTTATCCGTAAAAAAAAATCTTTAATCTTAGATATTTAACATAATGATGTAATGATGAATAATTTTTTGTTATTTCAAGATTTATGTTCAAATTTCTTGAATTTTTTTTAACTTTTTTTTCAATTTTTAATCAACTTGGCATTGTGGAGGTTATAAACAATTGGTATATTATACACAAGGCCACAAGGGTGTATGATGCACATCGTACACAAAGCGTATAATGTAACCTTTTTATATATAAAATGTGGCTTATTTTTATGTTAGGAAATGAACAAACGTTTTCTTATGATGAACATTATTGAAGGTTCTAAAGCACTCAAGAAGGTGTGTGTGTGTGTGKGGGGGGGGGGGGGGGGGGGGGGGGGGTGTTGAATTGAGTGTTTGATACTCATAGTTAATTTTTCGTTTCTTTTTTGGTTATGTGAGGAACCAGTTGTGTCGGTTCCTATTGCAACCGAATGTAAAGTAAAGCAATAAAGAAGACACAAAATTTAATGAGGTTCAGCCAACTATGACCTACGTCTTTCTACCCTATGTTCTCTTATTAATTTACTCCAAAAAATTAGAAACACGCTCACCTACTATTTCCCTACTCCACAAACTAGTATACCCCACACTCTACTCTGAATGTGCTAGCTTACACTCACCCARACTTCAACCCCTCTGTTGAAGACTTTGACAAATCAATGTTCTCTTATGATTTCACTTCTAAAAAGCTAATAAATAGAAAATCGGTTTTAAGCTCTATGGGTGCTTCTTGTATATGACGCGATGAAGGATTTATCCTCAAGTGTATTTTCTCTCAAAATAATTCTCAATTTATGTCCGTGAGAGATGTAGGAATATGAGAGATTAGATGAGTATATATAGGTTTGGATGCAAAACCCTTGTTTCCTTAAATCACACAAACTTGACGAGCAAGTAAATATGTCAATTAAGGAAAGTATATATCTTATTMGATTAATCACAAAGATAGAATCAAATAAGATAAATATGTTGGGATTAAACCCTAAATTAATCCTTAACCAAAATCGATCTCCATATCAAATTAATTGGTAAAACTTAATCGCGGAAGCGTACCTGAATCCATGAGTATTGTGTTGTATATGAATCGCCCTTAGGGTTTAGTCTTCCAATAGTCACCCACACTAGGGTTTTCTCTCTATCGATGGGATGATATGAGAGATTAAAGTTTATGTGCTATTGGGGACCATAACCCTTGATGTCTATTTATAATAGAACCCTTTCCTAATCCGCCCATCATGAATTAGAAAAGGCCCTACGGTCTCTACACATAATACTAAACACACACTAATAAAAGACGTAAATAGGCCCAATAATAGTTACTTTATGGATCACTTTATTTTGGGCCACACCGTATGATAGCACATAATACAATTATAACTGAATTGCACACATATTTGTATTTAGGTCCATAAAATTTCCAACAGTCTCCCACTTGGACCAAATACAATTACAACGTGTGTGATAMTTGATAATTGCATTATACTTTATAACTTTATGAGCTCAATAAATTGCTATCAAAATCTGGACGTCTTTAAACAATTCCGTCCATTAATTACATCAACATAGGATCAAAGCGATCTATGTTACATTTGCCGTAACAAGACCCATCAATGGTCACAATGTCAACATAATTAACGACGTGAATCAAGCATGGGTGTGTAGCATGGAAATTACATACAAATGTGATCGACATATGCCTATTTCCAATTGGTCCACTTTAAACTTTAGCAAGATCAACAATATGAACTAATAGAAGAGTAAATAGAACTGAATACCTTAYTTCTGCAGAAAATACCTGAAACCTTATTATCTGAATTATAACTTTATTATACAAGCAAGCATCAATACAATAAACTCCCACTGAAACTGTATATCCTTATCACCTTAACTGGCATGACACACGTATGAACAATGTGCTCAAGTAATACTTTACATAGTAAGCCTTAGTAAGCGGATCCGCAATAATGGAGATTGTATTATGATGCTTTAAGTACATTAGTTTTACTCTTCAAACTTTYACAACACTAAAGCCATGATAAAATTTAACCAAATTGTCCAAATGTGGATTTCAAGCTACCTTGACATCCACCAAAATCGGAGTYTATTAACTGTAAGTTCTCTCTAATGGATCTCTTTAATGATACTTATTCTTGAGGTTGTTGAGTTTGCTCATTGGAATTTTCCTTTTGAGATCCTAAACAGGGGAATAAATCCTTATCTTCCCCCAAACTCAACATCCTCAAAGGACAAGCATTTGTTGTATCCAAAATTGATCCAATAGTGAGACTATAAAAAACTATATCCTTTATTATTATCTTTATCAATATCTTTTGTGAAAGATGTCAAGTAAGCACTTTATATCTTTCATTGTTTCAATATCTCTTCCTCCAAATCACCATGAGTGAACTCGTTTAAAGGTTCACTTCTCCATGTCACAATTTAGGAAGAGGTTTAAAACCAAATGCACAAGGAAGTCTTTAGACTGCTCCAACTTAAGTGTTCTTAAGGCTCCGTTTCTTTGGATTGAACTAGATCTGAACTGAACTAAATTGAACTGAACTAAACAGATCTAAATTGAATTGAAATGAATATTTTATGAGAGAAGGAAATTAAGTTAAATAATTGAATTGAACTGAACTCAACTAAACTAAACTGATGTACCATAGAAAGAAGTCTAAAGAAACAAGGCCTAAATCATGAAACAATAATTGAAATTTTCATAATGTGCTCCCTTAATTATTTTCCTTATATACCTTATGCCCTTATGGAGTTTAAGTGAAACAAAATTGTACTTATTTTCCCTTATCTTTATGGCAAAACGCTTTCAAAGTTCTTTATTGAGCAATTTGACATCTTTCTCTTTAATTTGGACATGCATAATATCTCCTGATGACTCCGAAATCGTACTTTACATGATCATACGACCTATGCAATTTGAGCAATCCAACTTCATCATATTCCCCTTTTATAGAAGATCTGAATCCTGTAAGAGTTGCGAGATGCTCAACTCGGAAATCAAAGGTCTAGATTCATGCACCAAAAGCAACCAAAACTCTCTCTTTACAATTATCCTTAATCAGATTAATAAATTGACAATGTATCCCATCATATACAAGAGACCTAGCACAACATTAATTTTCAGTCTTTGGACAGAAAAATTAACTTGTAAGTGGTCCTCTTGGTGTAGTAATCAAATACTAACAATAAATTCATGTCTGTTAAGCCTTTCTTTGGATCGACTTAACACCACATGAAAAACCGAACAATTGTTACATATTTATTACCACAAGCATGTTTAATTTCTGGCCAAACAATAGCCTTCCTTTGGGCCGACCATTATCCGCATGAAAATTAAACACACATAGGTATCTCAATATTTCAAATTAATTGATCTACACAAAAGAGGATACTTTGGCAACATATTGTTTCAATCAATTAATCCAAAATATTAGACCCAATTTAATAACCAAATTGCCAATTTTTAAAATCTGAATTATCTTTAATTAAATTAACTTTAATTATTCTACATGTGCTATTCAATAACATGAAATCAAAAGCATTTGATAATGTTAGAATATATGCGTGAGATATTCTAGGCAGTAGAATATTTTGATGATCCATAACCTTAACATTYTGTAATCCATAGATTTAGCTAGTAATCCTTAAGCATCTATTCAAACATTCTGTAACCTTAACATTAGCTAGTAATCCGTAGATTTAGCTAATTAGTGGCTGRTCTGCAGTCTAGTACTATGCTTTGCATTGAACAGATGAACTCAAATTTGGTCTGTAACAGACATAAGCATTGTACATTGTATGAAATCAATAAACTCAAACTTCATGAGTCAAACATAGAAATTTAACCTTTGCTATCGTTAAGCCACATCACATGTTTCACAGTATGTGCACTAACTTTATTCGAATCCACCAAAAAGAAACCTAATACTTAGAAACCAAATTAATAAATCCCAATATGGCGGAAACAATTATCAAACCTTGAAATCCAAACTAATCTGATTACAAATCTGAATTAGGAACTAACCATAGCATCAAAGATTTTAATATAATGTTAATGCACTAGTCCCAAATATAGAACCAAAATCATAATATGACAATTTGACATAAATATATATTCAGGCTTAATATCAAAACAAAACATCAAAACCCTACTGTAAAACATTAGAAGTAAAGTCATTCCAATTACAGCTAATGCAGATTAAATAGGGATCAAAACCTTAATTAAACTTCAACTGCATCGAATCCATATACTAAAAAAAAACTATCGGAGAAACACCAATTACGTTTAATATTTCAATCTATGTCAAATTGCCGTTTACAAAACAATATAGAATTCACATGATAAAAAAAAAGTAATCAACCAAATCCCAGTAAGCAAAAAAAATTGAAAAGCCTTTAAACCTTTATTTATAATACCTTAATGGCCAATATTATAAATCTGAATTTTCCTTMAATTATTTTTTCTGGTTGTTGCAAATAAAAATATTAATCGCATATATTGTACCTGAAACTGAAGTTACTAAATACTGTACAAAACGAAACAAATAGTCTGAAAATCTTAAGATGGATAACAGGATAAATCAATGATTTATTATCAACGAATGAAATTTATGCAAACCAAAACCAAATTAAAAACAAAACTCGGCCATATATTGCGTGATCGACAATTCAACAGTACACATTATACAATCAATTCAAGGGAAGATGACACATGATTAAATCAATTAGATCATGTTCATGGTTAACMGAATCCACATAAACCAAAGAATGATTACAAATTTACAATAAAGACAATCCATTATTAAATCATAAACAAATTAAGCATACATCGAACTTCTGTAAATTAATGGTATAATGTCGGCATGAAACCAAAGTTTACCGAACCACAACATAAAAAGGATCTGAAATTTTTACTCGGCTAAAAAAATATATACCAATCGAATAATTACTTTATACCAAATAAATCAATATGGAGGAGGCTCTGATACCACTTGTTGGGATTAAACCCTAAATTAATCCTTAACCAAAATCGATCTCCATATCAAATTAATTGGTAAAACTTAATTGCGAAAGCGTACCTGAATCCATGAGTATTGTGTTGTATATGAATCGCCCTTAAGGTTTAGTCTTCAATAGTCACCCACACTAGGGTTTTCTCTCTATCGATGGGATGATATGAGAGATTAAAGTTTTTGTGCTATTGGGGACCATAACCCTTGATGTCTATTTATAATAGAACCCTTTCCTAATCCGCCCATCATGAATTAGAAAAGGTCCTACGGTCTCTACACATAATACTAAACCCACACTAAAAAAAGACGTAAATAGGCCCAATAATAGTTACTTTATGGATCACTTTATTTTGGGCCACGCCGTATGATAGCACATAATACAATTATAACTGAATTGCACACGTATTTGTATTTAGGCCTTTTCTAATTCATGATGGGCGAATTAGGAAAGGGTTCTATTAGAAATAGACATCAAGGGTTATAGTCCCCAATAGCACAAAAACATTACTYTCTCATATCATYCCATCGATAGAGAGAAAACCCTAGTGTGGGTGACTATTGGAAGACTAAACCCTAAGGGCGATTCGTATTTAACACAATACTCATGGATTCAGGTACGCTTCCGCAATTAAGTTTTACCAATTAATTTGATATGAAGATCGATTTTGGTTAAGGATTAATTTAGGGTTTAATCCCAACAAAATACTCCTAGAATTTTGGCAACCAAAATATTCTCATTTAATAACCCAGCTGCTAAGATATTTTCAAAACAGTTCTTTGAAAAATATTTTTATAAAATCTTTTTCAAAACTCGCAGCTTGTGATATTCCATGCAATGAACCTTGTTCCCCAACCTGGTTCCCTGATTTGAGTATGTTATGAATTCTATTCCAACCTTTGTTCCAGAATTCATAACACAACTCAACACACTTAAAGCATTCATATAACTCATTCAAACAAGACCATACAATGGAGCACATTACATGAAAATCGTAGACAAACCATTAAAGTACAATTCTTCTTTTCTTCATGCAATCTTCAAGACTTAAAGATTCCTTGTATATCTTCAAATATGATCAATACTTCTTTTTCCGAAAGGCCTCCATGCTCCAAATCTTGGAATCAACTACTTGGCTGCACAAGTAAYAAGGTTAATGCATAGCAAATAGTATATGATTGTTTTCCAACATAACAATCGAGGGAACAGTTCCTACTGGTTCCCAACAAGTACATGAAACTTTACATATCTAACTATTCCCTGTATATAGACAAGTTAGTTCAATAGATATATAACTTGTCCAGGGAAATAGTGTTCTAATACAGTTGATTCCTGACCAACTATTTTCACACTTATAACATCATGTTTGCTGTATCAGTGTTTATGTTTGTCATCATTCAAAACTTTAAGGGACTCAACAATTATAAAATTATACTTTTCATATAAAAAATATTGCAAAATTAATGATCATTTTATTGTACTCCGTACAATATTAATTTGGGAAATTCTATTTGGTAGACCCCAGTTTTTACTGTTTCTACATGGTAAGATTTTTGAAAAATTTTGGAGTTGTTTAAAAACTGGGGTCTACCATATAGAATTTCCCGTGCACATTTTTTTTTCAAAAAGCTTACCATGTAGAAAAAGTAAAAACTGGGGTTTACCATATAGAATTTCCCTATTAATTTTCAAATGAAAATATTTTTATGATCTTTTACCCCATTGTTCATATGTATTATTCACTTATTTTAGTGTACAATCCTTTTTGCCGGTTATAAATGAATTGAAAAGGTTATGAAATAAAGTTGGTAGAAAACGATATAGATAAATAAAAAAATGAGGCGGGGGAAGGTGAAAAGGAAGTGAAAATTTGGACTTGTTGAAGAATGAGATGGGATGATGTATATAATTACCTAATTGGTGTAGACAATTAGGACAAATAAAAAGCCGCAAATATTCCTGTTAAAATTGGCAGTGAAAGAGTCAAAGTAGTCAAAAACCTCAAAACTCTCACTCATTGCCTTCCATCGCCGCTTCTTCACCACATTCAAACTCATCATCATTCATCAATGGCGTCTTCTTCCAAACCCACCGAATCACCACCGCCACCGCCTGCCACCGTCGCAATCACCACCACCACCACCACCACCACAACCACCACCAAAAGGCGGAAGCTGGAACCAATCACAAACCCCTCCGAAATCCTTCCACCGCCGTCAGCCGAAGACCTCGCTCTCTCCTCCGCCTCCCACCTCACTCACCAGGAGGTCATCCGCCGCCGCCTCCGCCGCGTCCACCAGCTCTCCAAGGTCTACCGCGACCATTACTGGGCTTTAATGGAGGATCTCCGCGTTCATTACCGCGATTACTACTGGAAGTACGGTGTTAGCCCCTGTAAGGATGATGAGGAGAGAGAAAGTGATGTTTTTCATGGCGAAGGGTGCGGTGAGAACAACCACAATCAAATTAACAACAACAATGATAATAGTAATAATAATGCTAATTCTGTTATCAATGGCTGTGCTGTTGCTGGCGGTGGAAAATTAGGGTTAGGGTTTGGGGAAGAAGGGAAATTGAGTGGCAATAATCGGTGTGCGTATGTTGTGTGTAAGTTGAAGGCAATGGCTTTGACTAATTTTTGTTATTTACATATTTTGTCGGATCCCAATCAGAAGCTTTACAAGGCGTGCAGTTATATGATCAAATTGTAAGTTTTCTGCCCTCTTTTGCAAATTCTTTTGATTTTTGTAGCTTTGATTGTTGTGGTTGTTTCATGAGTTTGGAATTATGATGATTGTATTGATTATTATATGAAGTTGAATTGCTGTTTTTATCTGGAGCTTGTTGATTGCCTCTTTTAAAAATGCTGATGGTTTCCATGATTCCCGGTAACGATTTACTTGTAATGGATCGCCGTAGTATCGTGATTTTGAGACTAAGGCCTGTTGCTGTTTGTTCATGGACTGATCTGAGGATGTTGATGTGTTTGTTATATTTTGATGGTTTGCTGTGAATTGATGATGAGGAATTGGTATTTGTTGCTTTGAGGAGAATTGTTTGTTGGAAATATATATGGTCTCTGGAGGAATTTTGATTATGGCTGTTTGATTTGAAAGAAATTTTAGCTTGAAATCAAATTATCATCGTTTGGCATTTGTGCGGATTTTTGTTTGAATCTCTTTGATTTCCATGTTTAGCATTTGGATTATACAAACTATTGTTTGGCATTTGCGCGCTTTTTGAATGAATCTCTTTGATTTCCATGTTTAGCATTTGGATTATACAAACTATTGTTTGGCATCTGCGCGCGTTTTTTGTTTGAATCTCTTTGATTTCATTTCCATGTTTAGCAATTGGATTATACAAACTATTGTTTGGCATTTGTGCGCTTTTTGAATTAATCTCTTTGATTTCCATGTTTAGCATTTGGATTATACAAACTTTTGTTTGGCATTTGCGCACGTTTTTTGTTTGAATCTCTTTGATTTCATTTCCATGTTTAGCATTTGGATCATACAAACTATTGTTTGGCATTTGCGCTTGGTCATTTGATGAATACCTTAATTATGTACTCCGTATTTAGCGTTTTGAGGCTTATGCTTTAGCTCACTGATTGACTAATATAGATATTCAGTTCTATGTTGGTAATTGGTGATACAATGTTTGCTTAAGTGGTACTTTATCGTCTTATCACTCGTAGTTCCAAACCTTCGTATAGTAGATCCTAACATAGTGGTAGGCTGGTAGTTACGTTTTTTCCTTGGTTTCATGATGTGTATAACTTGTACGGAGTACTATCTATGTTGGAGATGATTACCAATTAATGCTTTGATTGTTGTTTATCAGTGCACAACAAGGACCAATACTATGTGGTAGGCCAATTTTAAAATCAACCATTCCCCCTCTGTGTAATATCCATTTCCCGAAAGCTCAGAAAGATGTCAAACATGCGTTAAAGAAAGCAGGTCTTAATGTTTCGTCATCTGCTAAGCTTGCACCCAAGTTCCATGTTCTCGTAGCAGAGTATGTTCATCATATACAGTCCAAGAGAAGGGTAGCTCAGAAGCAGCAAAGCAAGAGCATTGTTATCAAAGAAGAATCAACCTGCTGAACAGCTTTACTGCAATGGATAACTTTGGGGAGATTTAGAGCAAGCTTGAACAAAGAAATAAGTTAAAACCTCAACTGTGTCCAGAGGAGATTTGCCTCATGCTACAAGGAACATTGGCATACTCAAGGTACTCCAGGGCCTTTTCAATATATGCAAAACTTAGGTGCATTACTTGGTACTATTCAGGTTTCATCTTTGCCTGTGAATTGTTTTTTGTTGCTCGTGTCCGACATGCCTTGAGAACCTTTTGTCCGAGATACCCCTCATAAGCTTGTTGCCAATGTATTAATGTTTAAATTTACGAGGCTTATTCTTGTTACTGTTCAAACTTAACCTTGTTGTTGTAGACTTGTAGGCATCTTTGTGTCTTATCTAATAATAAACTTGTGTAAATATCAAAGTTGATTAATTATTACCTGTATTTTGTAAAATTGATAAGTTTATTAGACTTTGCCTGATGGCTTTGGAAATATCAAATTAAATTTCTTAGAACAATGAAAATACTTTTTCTTGTTTCATGCTTATTTAATATTTACGCTTGATTTTACTTTATTCGCGACGAACTCTTTTGATAGTGTAGGCATCTTTCTTTGCCTAGCTTGGGAAATATAACTCCACTAAATTAGCTCTATGTGATGCATGGTTTGACAAATAAAATTTGCTTTAATTAAATTTTTGTTAGAATATAAATTAAAACAATTGTGGTGTACATAGAAAAAAGAGAAAATTTTATATTTGAGAAGATATAGAGAAAATGAGAAAATTGTTATATAGATAATTATTTAGCTCATTAGCCTCATTTAATAAGGTATGTGCAATAGTTTTTTAATAACATCTAGGAAAAATAAATAGTTAAAGTAGCTTTAGAAAAAAAAACTTAGAAATGATGTCATAAATAGTTTTGGAGGGAAAAATTTTGCATGAGAATTTGACACATGTACAATGATGATTTCAATAATGACCTCCTTTAGTAACTAGTTATAGATAGATAGATTGCTATTTGTTGCCCTATTTTCTCAATTTTGACCATTTTTCAAAACAAATCCACTACTTCGTGCTGTTCCAGCAAAACCCAACTACCTCTCACAAGAGCGCATTTAGACCCTACCCACTGCACGTCTGCACATGAACCCAAGCACCACCACAACACAAACCTACCCACCGCACCATGACCTTACCCCACCGCACATGAACCCACAACCACGAAGCCAACTCAATGCTCCACGAACCCAACCTACCTGGCTACTCCTCACATGAACCCCCAATGGTCCTGGCACCCAGACCATGGTGACCTTTCTCTAGTGATGGCAATGGGTCCAGGACCCTACCAAGACCTACTCTCTGTGTCTCTTTGTCTTTCACATCTTAATCTCCATCGAATCACTTGCTCAGGYCACGAGCTACCACATCATGAGCATTCAAGTGTGAAATATTGATAATACATGCGAAAATATAAGCCGGATATTTTTTTGAATTTTTTTTATATAGGACCCATCTTGGACCCAGAATCCTACCCATACCCTATCGAACCCTACGGGTATGGGTCTAAATCAAGTACTTAGGGTATGGGTAAGGATCTAGGCTTACCCTACCTAGACCTGCCCATTGCCATCACTACCGGACTCTTTTCATCATCTTCTTGGAGACCCAAAAAGGAAATTGTCATTGTTTCGACTAGGCTGATAACAAGCTCGATCTTGGCTCGACTCGAGCTCGTTAGCTCGAAATGAGAGCTCGGCTCGAGGCTCAAGCTCATTTAAAGGCTCGGTTAAGGGGTCGATTAAAAATTCGTGTAAAAGCTTGTTTAACTAATATTCAATGTTTCTAACTTCTAAATCTTTTAATTTTCAAGTTTCAGCTTCCAATTTCCAACAAACTATTCTACCAAATCCAAGTAAATATCAAACATAAAGCCAAATTTCATATTCTTGCAAATATTTCATCACACACTTATAAAATCTAAAACAATTTAAACCAAATAAGATTAACACACAAATAATCTTTGTTTATGAGCTTGAGATTGGGCTTTAGTTAATGTGAAGGTTTTTTTTTTATTTAAAAAATAATAATTTTAATTCAGTTGAAGTGTGAAATATATAAAATAATTATATTATTTATAATAAATAAATTCTTCGAGCCGGCTCGCGAGCTTTCGAGCCGAGCCTAGCATAGCTCGTGCATCGGCTCGTTTATTCACGAGTCGAGCTCAAGCCCCATCGAGCCGAGCTCAAGCAGCTCGCGAGCAGGCTCAACTCATTAGCAACCYTAGTTTCGATCGAATCGAGATCCTCTCCATTTTTTTAGAGGAAATGGACCGTCCATTTCTTAAATCAATGGTTGATAATGTAAGAAGAGGGAAATGGAGGGGATTTTTATTTTTTATTTATTTTAATGCTAAATTAGATGTCAAAATCTTAGAATGGGAAATGGATGGAAAGAAATGGAGAGAATCCTAACAACTACATATTTGTATCATTAATGCACAAGCTTAATGCACAAGACCAATTAYAGAGCAAAGATCTTCGAAGTTGCATTAATGCACAAGCTTAATCTATTTGATTGCGGTTTTGATGCTTGAATTGAGATTTGTCAGATTTGTAAGTGAAGAATACTTTTTTTCCCTTTCTCATAGTTGTTAATTAAAGTAAAATTTTTTGTCCAATTATGTGTTGTTTTCCCCAAACTAATCATCTCACGAATTTGTATTTAGTTGTAATCTTTCTCTAAAAGGCACGTTTGAATAATTGAAATATAGATTTTATTCCATTGGACACTTTTTCCTTTTATTTTTTGAGAACTTCAATCATATAAGTTTTGTTTGGAAGGAATGCATTTGGATGTGCATTACTAGAATATGGATGTACAAGGAAATGTATGTGCAATAATAGGATACAAATATTCGTTGATTTAGAGAAAAAAAACTCGGGAACAACTTTCACAAGAATTTTTATCACCTAAACTGTTTTTTACGAGGTTTATTTACAATGCTTTGTTCTACTCAAATAAACAGCAAAACTAAAGTGGATGTACTCATGTACAACATATCATTTGGATATGGAATTGTATGGTTTAAGTGATAAAAAGAAAATATGTGAAATAATAGTTGATCAAAGCTTGACTAAATGGGGGAGGTGAAGCCRGAAGGTTGGTGGAAGATGTTTTGCATGTTGTCCTGGATTATTTGGTTGGCCAGAAACGATTGGTGCTTTCGCCTTTCGGGGTGTGTCTAAACCTCTGACTTTGAGTATTGAGACGGTGGTTATTGGGCTGGAGGAGTGTGAGGTCTGTAGATGTGTAGGAGGTAGGAAGGGTGAATGGCACTGCATTTTTGACCAGTTGGTCAGCTCCACCGAATGTTCGGTCCTGTATGGGGAGGCTATGGCAGTTCGTCGAGCTATGAGGGTTGCTTTGGAATCAGGTTTCAAAAAGCTGCAAGTGGAGGTGGGCAATCTTGCTTTGTTTCATGCTTTACAAAGAAGACAGCGGGAGGCTTCTAGCTCTGGTTTAGTTTTGCATGATATTTTTCAACGTTGTTTTTTCTGTGATAGTATTTCGTTCTCCAGCTTCTGTTTTGGAGGTTGTATATGCTGGTTTGATTCGTTAATAAAWTCCTTTTCTTCCCGTTGGGAAAAAAATCTTAACTGATAATTGAAAAAAGACAAACTTTTATATGGCTAGCCATATCCAATTTTTAAAGAGTGGTCAATCTATACCTATTACTCCGTACTCTCTTTGTAACGCAATAAAAGCAATAATTTTTTATTTTTTTTTGTAAGAAAAGAGAAGTTTTATTAAGTAATAAAGTGATTACAAATATCCATAGCGACAACATCGGCTACAACCCAAACACACTCACAAAGCCTAGTAGGACTAATCTTAGCAAGCAATGCCTTCTCTTTTCACATGGTGCCAAACAATATTATCAAATAACTTAGCTAAACTTAATATATCCTTAATGATTAGAGAAATAGAACTTAATGAGCACTTTCCATCACGTAAAATATTCATCACTTGGAGGCAATCCCCTTCAACTTCCACACAACTAAAAGCCCCCAAATAAAGCAAGCTTGAAGGCATAATGGACAGCGAAGGCTTCTGCCACAACTGGCTCCCAACTGGCCTGCTGTTTGTAAGTGGCACCAAGCAAGACATCCCCATTCTCGTCACGCACCACAACTGCCGATGGCAACGGGGCGGATCGGAGTTGGATTCTACTACATCCGACTCCGACCCTTCAGAAAGTCGGAACGACTCCGACCCTCCGAATTCGATCCGAGTTTTATCTGCAGCCTCCGACTCCGAATCCGACTTTTTCGTTTATTTTTTAATTTTTCGAATTTCTTTTAAAATTCATAAATAACACTACCTAATACCCTTTAGGCTTAAACAATAACATTGCAATTTTTAAATAACTTTAGGGTTTTTTGTCACTAACCATCCTTTATAAGGGTCACTTTGTCACTTTTCTAAACGAAATTGTCATAAACCATCTTATATGATACTTATCGTTGTTGACCACCATCTTATCGCCGGTTTTCGGCGTTGACTCGCACGTGACCCACTAAAAGTTTTTTTAAATTTGTTTTTCCGATTTTCTCCCCTCTAAACCCTTTTCGATTTTCATCATTTTGTTTAATTGCTCCTCTACCTGTTCCTTTTTTTTTTTTTTGGCTCTAACGGGTTTAGAGGGGAGAAAAACGAAAAAATAAAATAAAAATAAAGGACTTCTAATGGGTCACGTGCGAGTCAACGTCGGAAACCGGCGATAAGATGATGGTCAACAACGATAAGTATCATATAAGATGGTTTATGACAATTTCGTTTAGAAGAGATGGTTTGTGACAAAGTGACCCTTATAAAAGATGGTCAATGACAAAAAACCCATAACTTTAACACAACAATTCATAACACACAATCAAAATAACAAATTAACAATAAAAAACTTTCAAATTACAATAAAAATAAAAATGAAAAACATAACAATGCTAAATACACACTAGAACTCTAGAACACTAATTGAAAATTTTGTCTAAATTAGTACAAGAATTTAATATACTTCCTCCGTTTCTTTAAAACGGCAACTTTCGTTTTGGCACGCATTTTGAGAAAGAGATTTAAGGGTGTAAACGAGCAAGTTACATAAAACAATTTTAGGATTAGTAACATATAATCTCATATCCCTTTCAAACACATGAGTGTTGGTGGGATGGGAGGGTTGCCTCTGGTGATTTAGGCCACAAAAGTTGTTTCATGTGCACATTTTATGCGCATGTGGGGTGGTGACGAATGGGTTCATTTTTAACCCACCGCACAAAGAGAGGAGTGCCACTAGCGAGAAGTTCTTCCTTGATTCTGATTCTCTCTATACTTGATGGCTGGTTGTGTTTTTGATGATTCACGCTCTCGGGTAGGCATTGAGTCACTTGGGATCTTTGGTCGGGGAATTGGTCATGAGCATTTTGTGATGTTGCTTTTATGGGGTGAGACGTGTTTGAATTGAGAATCTAGATGAGCTTGCTTGAGGACAAACAAGAGTTTGGCTTGGGGGAGTTTGATGTATTGTATTGATATATGGTTTTTCTCCCTATTCTCTTGCTATTTTGCATGGTTTTTGGCCTCGTTAAGGCCTTCTTTGCTACTAATGTGTTTGTTTAGTGTTTGAATGATTTTTAGGTTGCTTTCATTGATTTGGAGTGATTTTGGACTCATTTGCGAGCACTACAGATCCTTAGAAGGAGTAGTGAGGGGCTAGGAGTGGAGCTACGCGAATAATGATCGTTGCGAATCATCGATTTTAACATATGCTCACTCTTTTGGTCATAAGTCATGTTTCGTATGTCGGATTGGTGTGATTCTAATTGCATTGGAAACTAGACTTCGAGAGCTTCGATTTGATAGGCCGTATGCCTGATTTGGACAACCGTAGCTCGAGATATGGCTTTCAAAAGAAAGCCTAGTGAAACTGTCGCGATTTAATCTGAACCGATCGGTTTGATGTAATTCGATCGGTTCAGACTCGATTTGGCCGGTTTTAATATTTTTGGGATGTTCATTAAGGGATATACATGTACTTTACAAGCCATTTTATCTTGATTCAAGATTATTAAAGAGATTTCCTAATTTAAACTACTGATTATTATTAGATGAATTAGATCAATTACGTATCATCCAGTATATTCATCATGATTCAAGGATATATTATTATAGTCTTACTTTATTTCTTGCTATTAATATATTGTTTATATGTATTATATTTTCATTAGATTTCCATATGATTCTTGGTTTGTTATTGCCATTGTTTTATTGATTTAATTATGCTTGAGTAATTTCTTTTCTAGGGCAATTGGGGATCTATAACAATCAATTAGCATGTTTTGGGTTTGTACAATTCATATTTAGCAATTTATTGAATTCCTATTTGATTGTTCTTCATGTTATTCAATTATGTGGCATGATCAATTGCGTAATTAGATTAGTCATGAGTTCTATCTAGCGATTGAAACTTAATACAAGATCTAAGTCAATAGGTAGAAGACGAGACTATCCTAGGTCGAGAGATACGGTTGGGAGTTCTATGGTTTCGATTCGACGAAGAATTCTTTTCCTATTGTCGAATGTTGAGCCATTATTGTGATTGTTGTTATAGTGAACATAGTCCTAACTTTAGTTTATTATAGTTAAGTCATAGTTAATTCATTGCTTTAATTAGTTTAGCTTAAAATAATCAAAAAAAGGCGCTTTACTAATCTAGATGCTTTTAATTAGTTAATAATTAATGTTGCTTCTTGTGGATTCGACTCTGTTATCACTAGCTATATTTTTTTAGTTTTTTAATAGTTATTTTTATAGGTCTAACCAGCCTGTCAAATTTTGACGCCGTTGTCGGGGAAGCGGCATATTAATTGTTAATTAATTGAGTCTGGATTATTATTATTTTTTTATTTTTTTTATTTTTGTACATATGACCAATTTTTAGTATGTTTCAAATATCTGCAATACCTTTCTATTTTCCTCAATTTGAGGATGAAGTGTTTTGGCGATATATTGATAGGCTTTGGGATTTCATTGGTCCACACCATTCGTATAGCGAAATGGACTTATGTTTCGCGATATATGGGGGTGCGACACAAATAACGCAACTGGAGATAGAATATAAGAGTAATTATCAATTTGAACGCTTAACGATAAAAGAAGGTTTGAATGCGATGATGCAATATGCTAAAGGGACCTATGATGAAATATGTTATATGTTGAGCTGACTCTAGCAAATTACTCTACACATAGTACTTACAATGATATATCATAATCTTCTTATTGTTCTAATTGCTACACTTATGATCATGATGTATCCCTTTGTCCTCACAATGGTTCGTATATGCATGCTTATAACTCTTCTCTTCAATTTGATATGGATAACTTACATCCTGAACCATCTAACGATATAGTAGAACTTATGGCTTTAATGAAAGATTTTCAGGCAAGTCAGAAAAGTTTTCAGTTGTAACTAAGTGAGGTTGATGAGAGTCAACATTGTCTTCAACAACGATTAAATTCTCTTCAGCTATCTTATGAGCAAAATATGTTCGATGATGATGATGATTATAATGATGGATGGTTCGCGGGTAAGGGTTCTAATAATTTTGGCTCTAATGAGAATGATCGAAGTGACAAAATGGAGGAATGTATGAWTATTCATGAGAATGTTAATCCATTAGTTGAAAAATCATTAGTTGAGGAATCAACTAATAATTCAAAACTTTTGACTACACATTCTTTGGATGAAGTGGTTGTTCTTGAGAGTAAGGTTGTTAGTGATACTATTAAAGTTGAGCCTGCTCCCTTATCTTTTCATGATTCTTTTCCAATGTTGGATATGGTTCCTCCATTGACTATGATTTATGGTGGAGGTAATATTTATGGTCATCTTGTTAAGTCAATTTTATCCATTGAGGAACTGACTGGTAGTTGTAAATTCTCATCTCTTTCTTCTAATTTTTCTTTTTCTTTTGATTTTTTGTTTTGTAAATCTAACTTTCCTTTTGAGCCGTAATTAAGCGTGGCTTGTACCATGCTGTATGTGTCTTCATAACATTTGCAGGGGAAGTTTGACAAGCTACTCAGCGGCTTCTGAATCTTTTGATTAGTTTGTTTGCGAATAGAGGTCGAGCTAATCGACGTTAAACAACGCTTTGTGGAAGTCAACCCGTAGTTTATGCTTTTTAGACGGTAGATTGTAGCTTAGGCATAATTGTAGAGTAGAAGTTTGGGTGAGAGGTGTGAGAGACTAACCAATTTCGTAACTGTGCAACGAATAAGGATTTGGACGTGATTCAAACCGAGTTGGTTTGGTGGTCGTTTGGCCCGGTCGAGCATTCGTGAGAGGAGCAAGAATGGAAAGGTCGAACACGATCGTTTGTGTCAAACTTGATCGGTTTAAGTAACCGACGGTTTAACTAAATCGATCGGTTCGGAGATTTCCGCGAAATTTTCAAACTTTCTCAAATCGGGTGAAGAGTAGTGTTTTTTTGACAGGAAACGACATTCTAAGAGGACTACTACATGTAGTGGGCACCACACGAGTTTTTCCAAATTCGGCTCCTAAAGTGGTGTTTTGGGCACTTTTTGGTTTTCAGTAGGGAAGAAATTGCCGTAAACGTGGTCCGATTTTTTCTCGACTTCCTTGTTCTTTTCCACTATGGATGTGTTTTGTGCTTGATAACCTTTCCTTCCTTTTGCACTGAGGACATTGGCACTGAGGTTGGCTTGGCGGGAGGAATTTGCTCAGCGCTCTCTAGCGGTTTGAGGTAGTGTTTTATTGCTTTCTAGTTTAGATTTTATTGCTTTCTTAGGATTAGTTCTCAAGGTTTGTACCATTTCTTAGGAGTGGGAGTTTACTTGCACCACAAAAATGTATTGCTTTTCTAGTTTAGTTTAGGAAAACATTAGTGATCTTCTTTGTATATTGATGGATTCTCTTGAAAAGATGTCTCTGGTGCCCACATTTGGTTTGTAGATTTTTTTTATGCTTGTGATGCTTGAATTGACCTAGTTGAATCTCTTGTTTCTTTTCTGATTCTTGCCTAGATTGATGCATGACTAGCTTTGATTGTATCTTGTGAACGAGGAAGAACTGAATTTAGAGGATTTTGAGCTTATTTGTATTAATCATGTTATATTATCTTTATTGTGGTGTTAGTTCCTGGTGCGTCATTATCTCTTATCTTGGTTTGTGTGAAACTTAAAGGCGTCAGGTCAAATTAATGTTATGGCTATTTGGTCCGTGTGTTGAATCTATTGATAGGAGGCCTGTCGTTTTCAGGACCTGTGCTTAGTGTTGCAAACATTATAGTTAATCCTTGTCCCCTGATTTTGAGTTTATCCTTCATTTCATAAATTGCTACGATACTAGACCATATTGGGCTCTGTTCGGTACCAAGTTTAGCTTAGGAGCAATTGGACAGGTGGTATGTGTTGGTGTTCTATGATTGGTGGCTCATGTTGGTGGGAATTGGGAGTGGTGTGGTGTTTCACCATTTGGTCCTGTAGCTTAGTATGTCATTCGTTTTCTACTATACAGGCTAAGGCAATAAGTTAATCTGTTAGTAAAAAAAACAAGACAAATAAAAAACAAATTAGAAATAAAAAGTGAAAAAACTAAAAAGTCAGAAAGAATAAGTTTTACTTCTAGTTTGTAGCCGATATTTAATGCCTTTGCGACTTGTGTAATGCTTTTAAACAAGATGATATGCGATTGGTTTTGCGGTTTACTTGAGTTGTCGGTTGTGGTTTCTTAGTTGCGGGTTGCTTGGAGTTGTTTTAGCCTTCTCACTTCGCTATATGCGTTATTGATACAATGCACCCTTAAGTTAGCACTTTTAAGCTAATGTCCAAAATTTGTCCTGAACCTAACCTTAGCCTACTAACTATTAAATAGTCCTCACTTGATAACATATGTCCATTTTGTGTCTTATAGATTGAGTACCTTGCCAAGTCGTTGAGTTGTGTATGCATTTCGAGTTGACTGTAGTTGATGCTATTGTCATCTCCTTTCAAACACATGAGTTTAGTGGGATGGGAGGTTGCTCTGGTGATTTTAGGCACAAAAGTTCGATTCATGTGTGCACATATTTATGCGCATGTTGGTGGTGACTGAATGGGTTCATTTTTTAACCACACCAACAAAGAGGAGGAGTGCCACTAGCGAGAACGTCTTCTCTTGATCTGATTCTCTCTATACTTGATGGTTGATTGTGTTTTTGATGGTATCTCCAATGCTCTTGGGGTAGGCATTTGAGTCACTTGGGATTTTGTCGGGGATAATTGTCATGAAGCATTTTGTGATGTGCTTTTAATGGGTGAGACGTGTTTGAATTGAGAATCTAGATTGAGTTGCTTGAGGACAAGCAAGAAGTTGGCTTGGGGAGTTTGATGTTTGTATTGATACACTAAATACATAAAATACTTAGGCAACACTTTTTTCGTTGTGTTGCACTTAGTAGGAATAACCGTTGTAAAAGTTAGGCAACTGGTTTTGAAAACCGTTGCGTTTGTTGCGTGCCTTAATTCTAGTTTTAGCAACGTTTTGTACTTAGGTCAACGGTTTTATATTAACAACGAAAGAACTGTTGCCTCAGGTCTTAGGCAACACCTTTTTGAATTTTGCAACGCTTAATTGCGTTTGTTTAAACCGTGCTAAGATGTTAGGCAACGTTTTTTAACAATATTGCATCGCTTTATTGATATAAAAAAACCGTTGCCTAAAGTTCTTAGCAAACCGCTTTTTTAACTATGGCAACACTTAATTGAATGGTTTAAACCGTTACGTAAGATCTTAAAAATTTTCTGATATAGAAACTTCTTTGAGAAAATCGTTGCCTAAAATCTTAGGCAACGTTTTTTTTAACTATTGCAATTCTTATTTCATTTGGTTAAAGCGTTGCCTAAGATATTACGTAATGTTATATATATATATATATATATATTTTGTGGCCCCTATTTTCGTATATATAGAAACGAAAATTACGATATAAAATAAATGACATTTATAGCCATCTAAATTAATAATATACATTTACACCATTAAGATTAAAGTAATACAAAATATATAGATTAATATTGTTGTTCATYAGAGAACAAGTTTACAAAAGAATGGCTTCAAATATGAAACCAAGCTAAGTYTAGCTAGTACAATACGACTAATAAAAAGTCATATCAGTGTCAACTTGTAACGACATTACTCTTCCCGTGGTTGACCTTCAGTACATGCTCCATCGTCTAACACAATTGTGGCTTRAATTTGTACCTATTATGGGAGTAGGGACGATAAGATTAATGAGGAAAACAAACACAATAAATCAAACACAACAATCTCRACGTGTATTAATTAATAAGTATYATTAGTCCAAAATTCATCAAGGCCAAAACAAAAATGGAAATGGGTTCAAAATTGTGACATTCAAGGTGAACAAGAACTTCCATATATCAACTACTTTATTGTTTCAAATATGATGCAACTTTTTAAGATAAACTAGCAAATCAACCATACTCTAGTAAACAAAAAGCAAGATACGAAAAGGAAAATATCCATAACGGAATGGGTTTGGGTAAAAAAGCCTTGTGTTGCCGGGGAGATTTGTTTTAACTTGCTAAATTGTATTTTGTTCAAATTTTAACCGATTGGYATGAATATGTAAATCTCATATCGTCACAGAGACAATTTGCAACTTTTACTCTTTATGGCGTATTGTATATGAATAAAATGTTCTAAAGCAACACATTGTACTTGAATGATAACAACTCAGCAGTGTGTAAGTTCATACAAACTGTGGGTTCAACTAGAATGATTCAGCACATGAAAGTAGCTAGAGCAAATCAAACTTATATTAATTTCTAAATGTCCATTAGCTCTCAACAATCATGACCTAACAATCTCCTTTCTCCACATTTTCTCACTCTATGCATCATACATGATAATGCATCGCTATGGCATAAAATATGATCCAAAAAGATTTAACATACCCTTCTCAAATACTTTAGCTCCACAATCAAATCAAAAGCCAAAACAATGCATTTATTGAAAAATGACCGACCCACCTTCCAAGTAAAATAGAAAAAAGGAAAAGGAGGTTTATGACCTAGTAAGTATGGTTACAGACAAAAGGGTGCTTGCAAGCCTAATACAACATCTCTCACACTCAAAAGAAGAGYAAGAGGTGGACCAAGCTGAAGRRGCACAGGTTAACTAACTTCATTTCATATACAGTTTTCAAAATACGAATAAAATCCCAAGATTTCTCACTTGGTAAACAGTAAAAAAAGACAATCATCATTATTAATCATGAAAAATCAAGTAAGAATAATTCATTCTGTAAAAGATATGCATATCTACAGACATAGATAGAGCCACTAAACAAATAGGTAAACATAGGATGTACAAAGATGATATGTTAAACACTTGATAGAATCCCACGATAGTGAACTCTGGATTCTAGAAATGCTTACACACAACTAGTTTACAGGCAAAAGCTAATTACAGGCATTTTAGAAGATAACATTTTTAGATACCTTTGCAAGTAGAGTTTTCCCAATACCAGGTTCTCCATAAAGTATGACTCCCTTGGGAGGTCTAATACCAATGTCCTAGTAGAGTTCAGGATGAGTCAACAGGAGCTCAACTGCTTCTAATGGAGCCTTATCGACTTTCATTACAGACACCATTGGATCAACGTCATCTTGAAGTAAACCAACGACAGAAAGAACCTGCAAAAGCACAATAGAGCAAGGCCTTAAGTTGCGATTATCATGACATGCTACCAAAATTTCCCAATACAAAAGTTTGGCAAAAGTAGACATGGCAAATCGTGTTCACTTTTTTAAACAGCAAGAGCAACTACAATTCCAGTAAAAAGAACAAGCAATACTATAAGTCCTAAATCCTATTACCAAATATGACAACTTAAATATTGCTCTAGCTAATTTTTGAAAACCATTCATCAAATGACCAAATTGCATTAGATCAGAATAACATATCCTTAGAGTTACCCTAAGATTTGACGACTCCTTGGCTAATTACACAACCAAAACTAAGTTTACATAATACAACAAATTATTCGAGCTATTCATATGTTATTCATAAAACCCCCGAAATGCCAACAACTATACTTTTCTTATCAAAACTCCTACCTATATCATCCACTCACGATAACTTTTATACAAGAACAACATTCATTACTAATTCAAAACATTGGAAAAGAAATAAAATCAAAGTTCACAAAATTCACGGAGTTGTAAAAGAAAATTAGGGTAAAATTATACAAGAATTTGGGTAAATCTAAAAAATAAACAGCAGAATAAACAAATTTCAAACAAATTTCAGCTTGCAATCATCCAAAATAACCAGAAATCTACCCAAAAAAAAAGAAAAAAGAAAACGAAAAACGAAATATACCATTGATTGAACTTCGACCACCGCCCAAAGCTCCAGCCGCCGCCACCTAGTGCTCCTTCGACCACCGCCCAAAGCTCCAGCCGCCACCCAATGTTGCAGCCGACCACTACCCAAAGCTCCTTCGACCACGGTATATACTTCGCACTGCTCCTTCGTTCGCAAACTCGTTCTGCAAAATTGTTGGGTTTAGTTGGGAAATTGTTAGGTTTAGTTGGGAAATTGTTGGGTTTAGTTGGAATGTTGGAATTTGATATAGTATTTGATTTGAGATTTTTCTTCATAGCATGAGTTGATTTWTTGATTGTATAGCAGTATAAGGGTTTAGAGAGAGAAAGGGTTGAGTGTAAAGTGAAAGGGTTGTTTTGTTTTGAGATTTTACCAAAGCGAAAGAGGGAAAATTCCGTGGCTTCTCTAAAATTTTATTAATTGGTCTTAGGCAACAGTTACTTTAGTAAACCGTTGCAATTAAGAAAAAGCGTTGCCTAGAGGGTCTTTTGGCAACCGTTTAAATCTAAATCGTTGTCTAAAACTGGTTGCCTAAGTCTAAACTGTTGCCTAAAATCGTTGAACTTACCTTAAACCAATTGCCTAAAACCGTTTGTCTTAGTATAAACCGTTGCAATTCAAGTGTTGCATTTTCTCTTTTATGTAGTAGTGATATATGGTTTTTTCTCCCATTCTCTTGCTAATTTTGCATGGTTTTTGGGCCTCGTTAAGGCCCTCTTTGCTACTAATGTGTTTGTTTTAGTGTTTGAATGAGTTTTAGGTTCCTTTCATGATTTGGAGTGATTTTGGATCATTTTCGAGCACTACAGAGCTTAAGAAGGAAGTAAGTGAGGAGCTAGGAGGCGGGAGCTACAAACGTAAGAATGATCGTTGCGAATCATCAATTGACATATGCTCACTCTTTGGTCATAAGTCACGTTTCGTATGACGGATTGGGTGTGAATTCTAATTGCTTGGAAACATACTTCGAGATCTTCGATTTGATAGGGGTTTATATGCCTAATTTGGAACAACCGGAACTTGAGATATGGACTTCGAACGATAGCCCAGTGAAACTGCCGCGATTAATCTGAACCGATCGGTTCAGACTCGATTTGGCCGTTTAATATCTTCTTTTGGGCTGTTAATTTAGAGGATATAATGTACTTTTTAGCAAGCCATTTATCTTGGGAATTCAAATAATTATTTAAAGAGAGAATTTCCTAATTTGTTGTAAACTACCTTTTGATTATTTTGATTAATTCAGAATTCAATTACGTTTCTCTTAAAAACCCTAGTTTTATTTTCTCCATCAATTAAAGCATTCAAGGTATCCTTTTATTAGTTTCTTCCTTATTATTTCTTGCTATTTTGATATTGTTTATTTTTTGTGTTATATTATTTTCATTAGATTTCTATGATGATTCTTAGGTTTATTATAGCTATTTTTTTATTGATTTAATTATGCTTGAGTAATTTCTTTTCTAGGGCAATTGGGGATCTATAACAATATAATTAGCATGTTTTGGGTTTGATTCAATTCATATTTTGGMAATTTATTGAATTCCTATTTGATTGTTCTTCATGTTATTCAATTAGGTAGTGCACGACTTAATTGTGTAATTAGATTAGTCATGAGTTTCTAAATCTAGCGATTGAAACTTAATACAAGATCTACGTCAATAGGTAAAACGAGACTATCCTAGGTCGAGAGATATGGTTAGGAGTAGTTCTATGGTTCATTCGATTCGACAGAACTTTGATCCTATTCGATTGTGCCTTATTGTGAATTGTTGATGCCCAATTATTGTTGATTTGTTATTATAGTGAACCATAGTCCTAAGCTTTCGTTTGTTATAGTTTATCATAGTTAATTCATTGCTTTAATTAGTTGTAGCTTAAAATAACTCAAACAAAGGCTCTTTTACTAATCTAGATGCTTTTAATTAATTAATAATTAATTCGTGTTTCCTTGTGGATTCGACCCTGTTACCACTAGATACATTAGTTAGTTTTTTAATAGGTTATTTTTGATAGGTACGCGACAAGCCTGTCACAATACTGCATTATGGGTATTTCCTATTTAATCTTGCATAATTGTACACAAAATTGGGTACTAGTTACTACACTACTACAGTATATACTATGAAGTTCTTCTACAGTATAATATTATTTGGTCTGTTGACTCTTTAACTCTGTTCTACTCCATTTAACTTATTTGAATTTATCTCTTGTTAGAAGAATTGATGAACATATTTTTGTACAACTTATTTGTATTTATTGATACTAATCTAAATTCTCTATATTTGTCTAATTCTAAGTACTGAAGATACTTATTGAAAATATCTTATCTGAATAATTTCCTTTGTGCTCACTWTGGAAAGCTTTGTGTTTGTCTAATAACATTGATGCTCCAATCGATTGTTTTGTCCTTTTCCATCGTTTTAGAATAACTTAGGTACATCAGATGCACAAGAGTCGGTGACCCTTTTGGTCGATAYGGTGACCCCTTAAACACTTTATAGCAAGGTGATGAATAGCAAGAGTCACTATATTTGTCTTATAATTATGTCAAATGGATTTGTTGCGTTTATAGCTTGCTGCTATCAGCTCATCAATCCTCTATGCCCTCAATGCCCACTATCTTTCATAAGAGAGCAATGCCCAGTGTACGTTGGATATCTGCTAACAAGGAAATATAATGGCAAATTTGTTATGTAAAGGTCAATAATAAGTGGTTGTATTTCAATTTTGTCATTACATAGACTCATATTTGTCCAGTTGTGTATAATCATGTCATTATATTTGCTCATTTATTTTATAATATTGCCGATGTATCTCCTTTGTTAGGAATTACTGTATTGTTTATTGATTAGGATCTACCCAGCTTCATAAGAAGACAATCAAGTTGTATACTTTGGAGTGTTGACTATTATCAAGCTCTGTAGTCTGTATTCAGCATTGTCGGAGCTCAAAGAGGTTCTCTCGTTGTTTGGTTATGAATCCGAACTTGTTGACCTCCAACGCACTGTCGAAGCCCTTACTGCAGTGCTCCGTGATGCAGATACCAAGCAAGAACTCTCCCAGCAAGCACAAGTTCTTATCAAGCATATTAAGGATGCAGACGATTTCTATCGCCTACAATAATCAGTATAGCTTTAAGATTGATCCGGAGCCTATCAGGAAGAGAAGTCGGGAGACTTGCTCTTACGTCAATGAGGCTGAAATCATTGGAAGAGAGCATGACTTGGAGTACATCGTAGGTACGCTGCTTGCTTCCAAYGATGATAAAAAAGGTAATGTGTCTGTCCTCTCTGTAGTAGGCATTGGAGGGCTAGGTATTGAGGCTAATGGAGGAAATAGCATTGCTGCTCATGCTGATCATGCTCACTGATATATTTGTTCACAGGCTACTGCCCTATAACTTCCTTTTTTGTTTTCTTCAGGATCAAGTAATTCTCCCTATATTTGTGCTCACTACATGACAAGCTACCTAACCACCACCTAAGTACATTAAGATTCTTTGACAGYTGCACATACBAAGGATGATATCATTCTCCTATAACAAATTTCTGTTATGGAAAGAATGCATCAGATGATGCCATCTCATCAATCTATTTGTAACAAGATCAACCAATAAGGTTGCTTGGCCAGCTCATGTTAACCAATTAGAAAGCAGCTTATGCATTGTATTTTTGGCTATAAATAGAGCCATGTATGCTCAGAAATAATTGATCAATGAGAAATATAAAGTTCCTTCTTCAAGATGTATTTCTATTTTCTATCTTTTGGTTAGCTTCTGCTGTTCTTGTTATTTGATCCATTGTGATTACTGCACTTAGATTGCAGATTATTACACTAGGCAAGACTGCTCTTTCCCAACTTGTGTATAACGATCCAAGGGTTACAAATGTATTTCAACTGAAAATGTGGACTTGTGTTTCTGATCAAGATCAGAGGCAACTAGATGTGAAAGACATTCTTTGTAAGATTCTAAATTCTATTACCCACCACAAACCTGATAAAGACCTCACCATGGATGAGGTGGCAGAGGTGCAAAGCCAAATTCAACAAGATCTTGCAGGGCAAGAGATACTTGCTTTTTTGGATGATGTATGGACTGAGGAGCGTCATCAATGGTGTGAACTTGTGAAATACTTTATTGGGGTAGTTGGATTCTGGTCACTACACGCTCGCAAAAAACTGCAGCAATGGCAGGTGGTCACATTCACGAGTTGTCGGGCTTGACGGAGGAAAACTCATGGCATTTTTTTGAAAGAACGACATTTGATTTAACTTGAAACAATCAAATCGCCCTGATGAAGACTTGGTCAGGATCGGGAAAAAGATTGTCGATGGATGTGCTGGAGTTCCTCTTGCTATAAAGGTGGCAGGAAGTCTACTGTACGGTCAAGGTAAGAGTAAATGGCTTTCAGTTCAAAAGATTTGATTGGCCAACACAAGAGAAGGTGGAAACAACATTATGTCTATACTGAAACTGAGTTACTATCATCTTGAATCTCCATTAAGGAGTTGCTTTAGTTATTGTGCATCGTTTCCAAAGGATTTTGAGATGGGTAAAGACATGTTGATAAGACTTTGGATGGCGCAAGGGTATATTGTTCCACTTGATATAGGTCAAAGTATTGATGATGCTGGTGAAGAGTATTTTTCAATTTTGTTGAAGAGATGTTTTTTCCAAGACATCCAGAAAAATGAAGATGGTGAGATTAAGTCATGTAAGATACATGACTTGATGCATGATATTGCTCAAAACGTGTGCGGGAAGGAAATTAATGCATCAATACCATTAGTGGTAATGTAGATAAGAATGTTCGTCATCTTTCAATTTTTAACTTGAGTCAATTTGAACGATATTATTCTTTGGGTGATAGCCATATTNGTTAGCTTCTGCTGTTCTTGTTATTTGATCCATTGTGATTACTGCACTTAGATTGTAGATTATTACATGGTATCAGAGCAGAATTACCATCCTGAGAATCTTTCGATTTTGTTTTGGCAAAACAGTTTCCAAATCCTCWTTTGTTTTCAGTTGTTCATCTTTTTCTTAAGTGTTCTTGTTTTCTTCCTTCAATTTTTCTTCAGTATCATTTTTCTTTATTTTCTTGCTGCATTTTCAAAATATGGCAAATCTTTCTGATCCATCCTTCAGCAGATCCAACATCACCATATTACATACATCCTAGTGATTCTCAGTACAGACTTGTACCAGAGAAGTTCAAYGGTAATGGTTTCAATGATTGGAAAAGGTCTGTGATCATTGATTTATCAGCCAAAAATAAACTAGGGTTCATAGATGGGAGTATTGCAAAGCCTGATGTTGAATCTTCTCAAATCAGAGCTTGGGATAGAGTGAATAATACTATAATCTCCTGGTTCATACAAGTTCTTGATCCCAATATTGCTAGAAGCATTCTCTATTTTGATTCTGCTAAGGAGGTCTGGGATAATCTTGGGGAAAGATTTAGGCAAACCATTGGAACCCAGATCTTTGCTATCCACCAGAAGATTGCTGATCTTCAACAAGGGAGTGATTCTCTGTCTGTCTTCTTTACTAAGCTTAAGATGTTGTGGGATGAGCTGGATTCTTCTAATCCTTTACCAACTTGTACCTGCAACATCTTAGAGAAGATGATGAAGATACAAGAGGAAGCGAGGCTTACTCAGTTTCTCATGAARTTGAATCCTACTTTCAACAATGTCAGGGGAAACATTCTCCTTCAACAACCCTTGCCACAGCTAACTCAGGCTTCCAGACTCTTGGCACATGAAGAGAATCACAAAGAAGTCTATCACTCAACCCATTCTAATGAAGATAGCATGGCTTTTCTGGTTAAGAAATATGGTGACTCAGGTTTCAAGAAGTTTGGTTCAGGGCAGAAGAAGTTGATTTGTGATTATTGCAAGGCCACAGGGCATACAAAGGACAAATGTTGGAAGCTACATGGGATACCTAAGGAAATCAAGGAGAAGTGGAAGAACCAAAAGCTTGCAGCAAGTGTTATGAATGAAGATGCAGATTCAGGAGAAGCACAGGAAGTGTACCTTAACCCTGATATAACCACTGWGCAATACAACCAGCTGTTAGGTCTTCTCAACCAGGATCCATCCACTACAGATGCTTATGAGGAAGAAACAACTCTGGTAGCAGGTAGTTGTTTACTAAGTACTATTGCAAATACTTGGATTTTAGATAAGGAGCTACCAATCATATGTGCTTTGATCTTGGAAAATTTCATGATTATATTAATATTGAGCATGAAYCCTGCTATATAGCTATACCAAATGGGAGTAAAGTGCATGTTAAACATAAAGGCAGTATCTATTTTACTCATGATTTAGTATTGCATAATGTTTTGCATATTCCACAGTTCAAATTTAATTTGATCTCTATTAACAAATTGAGTAAGGATATGAATGTCATTGTTTGTTTCACTAATGCCCTTTGCTATATCCAGGACCATTCACAGACCAAGCACCTGCAGCTTGGTAATCTGCACAAGGGTCTTTATCACCTAAATGACTGTTATCAACATATCCCATCTACCTATTCTACTACTACTGCTTTAGCTACTAATAAAGTTTCTTGTAATGATCCAGCAAAGTTATGGCATCTTAGGCTTGGTCACCTTCCTTTTCCTAGGCTTAATAAGTTCATATCAGGTTTAAATGTAAACCATTGTACTGAGAGTGATTTTTGCCAAGTTTGTCATAGTTTTAAGCAAACTAGGTTACCTTTCTCTTCCAGTACTACTCAATCTGCTAGTCCTTTTGATTTACTTCATGTAGACCTCTGGGGTCCTTACAGAGCTATGACTCATAATGGTTGTAATATCTTTATGACTATAGTGGATGACTACTCAAGAATGACTTGGATTTTCTTTCTTTCTCAAAAATCTGATTGTGTTCAAGTTTTGATTGATTTCAACTTATATATTTTTACTCAATTCAACAAGAAAATTAAAGTTATCAGGTCAGATAATGCTTTGGAACTAAGTGAAGGAAAAATGAAAATGTTTTACAAGGAACATGGGATTTTGCATCAAACTACATGCATTGAAACCCCACAACAAAATGGAATAGTTGAAAGGAAACACATGCATCTGCTGGACACAGCAAGAGCCTTGTATTTCCAATCAAAGGTTCCGATCAAAATATTGGGGGGAATGTGTAATGTGTGCAACACATTTAATTAACAGAATGCCACTTTCCTGTCTAAATTACTTAACACCTTTTGAAAAATTGTTTGGGTATAAACCTAATCTAGAAAACCTAAGAGTTTTTGGCTGCTTGTGTTATTGTAGTATTATAAAACAAGGGAGAAATAAGTTTTCACCCAGAGTAGATCCTTGTGTCTTCCTTGGCTATCCTAGCACTAAAAAAGGATATAAACTATTAAATTTATCTACTAGAAAACTTGTTGTTTCTAGGGATGTGAAATTCTATGAAAAACATTTTCCTTTCCACTACACATCACAACAGACTACACAAAATCCCTTTCAAATTTTTCTGCCCATTTCAACACCTATAACCATTACAAGTGATGATTTTCCCCCAACCAGACACTTAACCCAAATAGATAATACTGATACACAACCACTATCTTATTCTGCTACAAACACTCYTGAAACAACAGTTGATTTAACTGATAATACTCAATTTGAACCAAGGAGGTCTGTAAGAACACATACAACACCTTATTGGACAAAAGATTATGTTTGTGGAAATGCATTAGCATTAAGTGATATTACTCATGCTTTAGTGGATTGCATTGATACACTTGCTGCCTTAACATGTTTATCTTTTGAGCAAGCAGATTATTATAAGCCTAATAACTATGCAGAAGCTTCTTTAGAGACAAAATGGCAGCATGCTATGCAGAAGGAAATTGAAGCATTGAATAACGATCACACATGGGATTTGGTTGATCTTCCCAAAGGAAAAAAGGCAATTGGGAATAAATGGGTTTATAAGGTGAAATTAAGAGCAAATGGAACTTTGGAGAAATATAAGGCTAGGCTAGTAGCCAAGGGCTATAATCAGAAGCAAGGGATTGATTTTCAAGAGAATTTTTCTCCTGTGATCAAGATGAGTACAGTGAGATGTCTAATATCTATAGCAGCTTCTAAAAATTGGAAAATACATCAATTAGATGTAAATAATGCATTCTTACATGGTGAACTCAAAGAGGAGGTATATATGAAGGTACCTGATGGTATACCTAATGAAGAAAAGAAGGTGTGTTTATTAAAGAAATCACTTTATGGCCTTAAACAAGCCTCAAGACAGTGGTTTTCAAGGCTACAGGAAGAGCTTTGTTCTCAAGGTTTTCATCAATCAAGGAATGACTATAGCTTGTTCTTGAAGAATTCTGGTCCCAATTTCACAGCAGTAGCAGTGTATGTAGATGATTTGATACTTACAGGGAATGATCAAGGGAGTATTGAAAGCTTAAAGTCACATCTACATGACAGGTTTAAAATAAAGGATTTAGGTGAGTTAAGTTATTTCTTGGGCATGGAAGTGGGAAAGCAGCAAGGAGGCATTAGCTTATCCCAGATTAAATTCACAAGAGAATTGCTATCATGTTCTAAGCTTGAGACATCAAAAGTTGCAGTAACACCACTACCTCTCAACTTGAAGTTATCARCARAAGAAGGGAATCTGTATAGTGATGCAGAATATTATAGGAAAATGGTARGGAARYTTAATTTTTTGACAAATACAAGGCCAGATCTTGCATACACTGTGCAGCATCTTAGCCAATTTATGCAGCAACCTAGGGATACACATGTGGAAGCTCTGCATCATACCTTGAAGTATTTACAAGGGTCACTGCATAAAGGGATATTATTGAAGGGTTGTGATAATCTATCCTTACAAGCTTTTTCATACTCAGATTGGGCTTCTTGCATTGATACAAGAAGGTCTGTAACTGGTTACATTGTCTTGCTTGGACAATCTCCTATAAGTTGGAAATCTAAGAAACAACCAACTGTTTCCAAATCATCAAGTGAGGCAGAATACAGAGCTATGTCCTCAGCAGCATCAGAAGTTACATGGTTGGTAAGATTGCTAGAAGAGCTCAATCTAGACAAGTTGAAGCCAGTCAAATTGCATTGTGACAATCAAAGTGCTCTGCACATTGCAAAGAATCCTATCTTTCATGAAAGGACAAAACACATAGAAGTGGATTGTCATTTCACAAGGGATAAGGTTATGGAGAGTCTCATTCAGCTCACTTATCTACCTACACATTCTCAGCTAGCAGATGTCCTTACAAAGATTCTCCCTTCAGTACAATATAATACACTCTTAGGCAAACTTGGTATGATTAATACCATCCCAAGTTTGAGGGGGGGTGGGGTTGGGGGGGGGGGGGTATTGAGGCTAATGGAGGAAATAGCATTGCTGCTCATGCTGATCATGCTCATTGATATATTTGTTCACAGGCTACTGCCCTATAACTTCCTTTTTTGTTTTCTTCAGGATCAAGTAATTCTCCCTATATTTGTGCTCACTACATGACAAGCTACCTAACCACCACCTAAGTACATTAAGATTCTTTGACAGCTGCACATACKAAGGATGATATCATTCTCCTATAACAAATTTCTGTTATGGAAAGAATGCATCAGATGATGTCATCTCATCAATCTATTTGTAACAAGATCAACCAATAAGGTTGCTTGGCCAGCTCATGTTAACCAATTAGAAAGCAGCTTATGCATTGTATTTTTGGCTATAAATAGAGCCATGTATGCTCAGAAATAATTGATCAATGAGAAATATAAAGTTCCTTCTTCAAGATGTATTTCTATTTTCTATCTTTTGGTTAGCTTCTGCTGTTCTTGTTATTTGATCCATTGTGATTACTGCACTTAGATTGCAGATTATTACACTAGGCAAGACTGCTCTTTCCCAACTTGTGTATAACGATCCAAGGGTTACAAATGTATTTCAACTGAAAATGTGGACTTGTGTTTCTGATCAAGATCAGAGGCAACTAGATGTGAAAGACATTCTTTGTAAGATTCTAAATTCTATTACCCACCACAAACCTGATAAAGACCTCACCATGGATGAGGTGGCAGAGGTGCAAAGCCAAATTCAACAAGATCTTGCAGGGCAAGAGATACTTGCTTTTTTGGATGATGTATGGACTGAGGAGCGTCATCAATGGTGTGAACTTGTGAAATACTTTATTGGGGTAGTTGGATTCTGGTCACTACACGCTCGCAAAAAACTGCAGCAATGGCAGGTGGTCACATTCACGAGTTGTCGGGCTTGACGGAGGAAAACTCATGGCATTTTTTTGAAAGAACGACATTTGATTTAACTTGAAACAATCAAATCGCCCTGATGAAGACTTGGTCAGGATCGGGAAAAAGATTGTCGATGGATGTGCTGGAGTTCCTCTTGCTATAAAGGTGGCAGGAAGTCTACTGTACGGTCAAGGTAAGAGTAAATGGCTTTCAGTTCAAAAGATTTGATTGGCCAACACAAGAGAAGGTGGAAACAACATTATGTCTATACTGAAACTGAGTTACTATCATCTTGAATCTCCATTAAGGAGTTGCTTTAGTTATTGTGCATCGTTTCCAAAGGATTTTGAGATGGGTAAAGACATGTTGATAAGACTTTGGATGGCGCAAGGGTATATTGTTCCACTTGATATAGGTCAAAGTATTGATGATGCTGGTGAAGAGTATTTTTCAATTTTGTTGAAGAGATTTTTTTCCAAGACATCCAGAAAAATGAAGATGGTGAGATTAAGTCATGTAAGATACATGACTTGATGCATGATATTGCTCAAAACGTGTGCGGGAAGGAAATTAATGCATCAATACCATTAGTGGTAATGTAGATAAGAATGTTCGTCATCTTTCAATTTTTAACTTGAGTCAATTTGAACGATATTATTCTTTGGGTGATAGCCATATTCGTTCACTTCGTTCATTTGATTGTGAAGGTTACTTACCGGTGGATATTCTAGTAAAGAGTTTTAAGTGCTTTAAGGTGTTGGATATGGTTGGTAAAAAAATTRAATGTTTGCCGGACTCCATAGGGGAATTGTTGCATTTAAGGCATATAGTTCTCTCATGGAATCAAAAGATGGAAGCACTTCCCAACTCACTTACAAAATTATGTAACCTCCAAACCTTAATATTAAGTTATTGTACTAAACTGAAAGAGTTGCCAAAAGATTTTGGCAGATTGGTTAAGCTCAGGGTCTTAGATATAAAAGAGTGTGATAAGCTGAGGCAAATGCCAATGGACATGGGTAAGCTGACTTGTCTTCGTATGCTGAAAGGTTGGTACATAGTGGGTGGAGAAGGGAGGTGTAACAATTGGAAGCCATGGTTTGATGGGCTGGAAGACCTCAAGTCTCTTATCAACCTCAAGGGTCAACTTCAAATCCAGACGAGGTGGCCAGAGAAAAATGCTAAGAATGATGAGAGTTTGAGGGAAGGATCATACTTGAGGAGTTTGGAACATCTCAACAACCTTGAGCTTGAATTCAAAGGTGAAAAGGATAGTGGACGACTAGAGGGAACTAGAATGAAAGTGATGGAAGATCTGAAACCACATTCCAATCTCAAGGGGTTAAAAGTGTGTGGATATGATGGCGTGAAAATGCCTGGATGGTTATCTCTTCTCTCAAATCTTGTAAACCTCCGTCTTGAATGTTGCAGCGAGTTGAAGTACTTGCCATGCTTGGAAAACTTGTGTCGTCTTCAATCCCTCAGTCTTTTTGAATTGCCAAAGTTGGAGTACATAGAAGAAAAAATTAGTACAGACTTTGCAAGTACTAGTGCAGAGAAGGTCTCATTCTACCCCTCCCTTGTGAAACTTGAATTATGTTATTTACCAAAATTGAAAGGATGGAGGAGAGGGGTTGAATTAGAAGAAAGCAGCAATAATAGCACTATCATCATCCCACAAGTAATGCGGCCAATTCTCTGTCAATTGAAGACATTCACCGTATACCAATGTGAAGAGTTCGCATGCAGTCTCCTCTGTCCTATGCTGGAAACCCTGGATTTATGTGAATTCAATGAAGGAATGCGAATAGAGTGTACAAAAACAATTGAGAATCCTGGTAAGTTAGCAATGGGGAATTTGACAGTAAGCAATGGGGCATGGCTTGATTCGATGTCCATGGAATCTTTCCACGATCTTCAAACTCTGCTGATGGTATTCATTAAAGAGATGGAGGAGCTGCCCAGCTGGCTGCAGTACTTGTCTACCCTCCAAACCCTTAAAATTTACAACTGTTCAGAAAACCTGAAGGAAAGATGCCAAAAGGATTCACCTTGGGAAGATTGGGCCCTCATTCAACACATCCCTAACGTTGTTATCGACTAGAATTCAATGATGAGGTATTAAGGTATGGAGTAGTAATTTAAGGTTCATTAGTTTTCTTACTTTCACGTCCTCTTTTTTTATTCCTTCATTAACATTTAAATTTTAAACAGTAAGAGTAGTTTATTTATTCTCTCTTAGCTTGTAATTTTTCTAGGTGATAAGAGGAACATTATTTATTTATTTTCTGTCTTGAATTGAAGTTGTAAATTTCGTGTTGCTGTCTTATAGCGCAATTTGTGAGTAGCAAGGAGTACTCTGCGTTTCGTCTTCACATAAGCTGTTTTTCTTCTGCAAGACTTCAGTGGAGGGATTATTACCCATTTAGCACCCTTCTCTTCACAGCCCTTATCAACTGTGTGACTGTCCACGTTTGAACTCTTTACAGAAGTACCTTGGTATGCTGTCCACGTTCTGTATATATTGTGTGAGTATAATTTTGGGCAACAGTAGSTCAAATCTGTTATGATCCAAAGATACTAATATTATGCAAACTAGTCACACCTTTTTGTATTTTGCTTTATGTTTGATTAATGATTATATATGCTCTTCTACAATAATAGCTCTGTACGCGCAAGCTCTTACAGAGGTCGTGTTGTTTGTTTTCTTGCTCCAACTTACAGCTTTCACTTTTACAAGATGTACCAAGTACGTGATATCCTAGAAGTGTATAATTAGAGACTACATCTCATAAGTACGTCGTACACCCAAAGTTGTTCAATTGTCCAACTAGTTTATTCGGTTGCCAAATGTTTTATTTGTTCCTTCTAAGTTGCCTCCAAGTTTTCATATATCATGATGGAATACATGTTTGTGCAGAACAATGATTTWGATGGCTTAATCACCCTTATATAGGATTATCTGTTTAGTTCTAAGTGGAAAAAAATGGATCGTAATATGTAAAACATGTTCAGTTTCTTGCTTTGAGTGATTTCTTATGGTTGAAACTATGTCATTACACTTGAATTATTCCCATAAAAACTACTCATACCTACCTTTATTACTCGTACACAAGAAAAGGGGAGCAATAGTGTATTAGTTTCCCCTATAAACTTACTTATACACCCTTAATCATCCTAATTAAAAAAGGACAATGTTATATGTAGTCATTAGGGCTACATATACGCATTTAATGTATTTCTATTTAAAGAAACAATTTGGGAAAACAATACAAAACTACACACTAATCTAACTAATAAATCTTCAATTTCAATTTTTATTTTCATGTTAGTCTTCTTATATGCATATAAGAAGGGCTATGTGTATCTTTTTCCC
>SNQN01002528.1:54884-67720 GCA_008642245.1 Bassia scoparia | reverse complement strand
TGTATATATTTCTTCTCACTTTCTTTCTTGTTTCTCTATTACAAAGAATAAAGGTTTAGACATATTTATATGATAAAATAAAATTCTGAAATTGAGAAACTAAAGTTTCTGCGTAAATAATTCATTATTTAACAAACTTTTGCTTAATATTGTTTGCTGATTATTAACTTTTCTAACTTTTTTTTATTATGTTTTTATATAAATTATTAGCTTTACTATAATTAGCTTTATATAGTTATTGATGTTTATCTTTAACATGGACAAGACTAACAAGATTAAAAGGCATAGCAGGGAGCACCGAAGGGATGTGGACTTAATTGCTAAGGCAGCTAGGGAAGCAAACTTGAAGTGTAATGCTTTATTAATGTTTACTGCACCTTCTTTTGGTAACAATACTGTTAATACCCAAATGTGGGTGGATTATCTTGAAGAGCAAGGCTCTTTGGTGTGTAATTCCCTATTTTTTTGGACTTATTTTCATGGTACATAAGTTTAGTTCAGCTCAGTTCAATTTAGTTTAGTTTAGTTAAGTTAAGTTAAGTCCAGTTCAGTTACCTAACCTAATATCCTTCTCTCATAAAATATTTAATTCAGTTCAGTTTAGTTAAGTTCAGTCCAGCTTTAGTTTAGTCCAAAGAAATAGAGCCTAATTCAGGAACTAACTTGGAAAACTCTAAAACTTTCTAAGTACCTTGGGTGCATCTATTTAATGTTCGTTTAAAACCAAAAACAAAATAGTACTAGGGTACATGGCATCACGTTGTGTATTCTTAAAACTCACTTGTGCAACCACAACTAATGAGACTTCACTAAATCTAAGCTCACAATATGGCGTTGCACAACATTCATAAAGCATCAAGTACGTGAAGCAAAAAAAAACTCTTTAGAAAAAATAACATTGAACTTAAATTCTAGGCTATTCTCTCTTTTAGTTGCATTTACCCGCTGGCAAAGATCTAAAGCAGGCTTTCTTCCTCCTATTTCTTATTAAGAACTACTTGAGAGTCCCCCAGTAATGTACTCAACAACAACACAACATGCTCTAGACGGCGAGAGCGAGCGAGAAGCTTCTTCAGAAGCATTTTTCACAAGCACGTTGAGATTTGATGTTCCAATATAAGCCCTAACAAACTGCAAAAAAAACATGTCGATCAATTCGATTCTGATCGAGTGCTGGTCTCTTGGACCCGGGATTTGGATTGAGGTAGGGTGCTCGGGTGTGACCTTTTTGACCGACTTGGGGCTTCTCAATTGGACCGGCTAGGTCTAGATGAGGGTCCGTTCGAGTCACCCCGGCGAGAGGAGACCCGAGGGGAAACATCAGCACCTTCTTCTTGGTTGTGACAACTGTTGATGAGCGTCCTCGCATCCATGCTTCCTTCATGTTTTCAACTCTCCCCGATGATATACCTAGCATCCAAGACAGGAGGCGGAGGTCGGTTGGACCGACTAACATGAGGAACATCTTCCCGCTTTTAAGAAGAGGTAGGCTGCATCTAGATAAGGATGCTTCGGCGAGAGTTTTCTTTCTCGGGAGAATCGAACCGAAGGGGGCTAGGAGTAGGGGTGTTCAAATCGGATAATCCGATCCAAAAATTCGGATATCTGAAATTTTCGAATCGAGGAAATATTGAATCGAATCTATTAGAAAATTTTCATATATCCGATTCAAATATTCGAACAACTATTTTTCAATTCGAATCCGATCTAATCCAAAGTTTCAATCAGATCAAATGGATGCGAAATTGGATTATACATTTTTGCCTATTTTTTTTGATTTTTCATATTAAATTATTTTTAATTAAAAAAAATGGATATTTCGGATATTGAAAGTGCAAAATTGCGATCCGAAAATTTCCTAATATCTGATCCGAAATATCCGAAACTTAAATATCGGATCAGTATCCAATTTTTGGATCGAACGACCGGATCACGGATCGGAATATTTTGAACACCCCTACCCAGGGTACCCCCTCGGAGAGGCCTGTTGACTACCAGCTAGATGGCCCCTCCCCTGACTGTTGGAGCAGAATGGCTGCGCCCTGGATGGCGCTTGCCCCGCATGAGGTTGCAGCTGAGGTTGCCCTACCGCTAAGCGAGAGGCTGACCTTCTCTAAGAGAGCGTGGACTCCTGTCGAGTGACGAGATCACTGGTCTAAGGGGCTGGATAGGCGAGGTTGATTAGGCTTCCTCCCGAGGCTCAATCGACCTGCCTCGAGGCAGACGAGCAGCGTCCCCTCTTAGGGATTGACTGCCTCCTCATTTCTTGGCTGACCACTGCAGCTGAATCCGAGCGCGTAACGCATTCTGACTGACTTGCTGCGACCCCACAGACGGCGCCAATTGTTCCTAACAAAGAACCACAAGAAAAAGAATTTTCCCATATACCCCTGAGGTTGACACTTTAACCTCATAACTTGTGTTTTTTCAGTTGCCTGGTTACCCTGAACCAAGATTTGCCCTACATGCCCTTATTTATGAAAGAATGCTAACAGCCGTTACCTTTTTTAACCAGTTTTTCTTTCTTCTTTCCATCTACAATCTTCTCTCTTACCACCATTAGGCGACACCTCCAATCTTCATCAACAACTCTCATCTTCTTCTTCTCAACCCAGACCATTACAACATTCTAAACAAATTTAAAAAAAAATGTAATTAACCTCAAAACGAAACCAAAACAACATAATTTTCGAACCCATAACAATAAAATATGGAACAATTTGTAAAACTACCCACTTTTTGTTTTTAGAAATAGACTACCGTAATTTTGTAAAGTAAAATAACTAACCCACATTTTGCTCAAACTTAGAAACCCCTACCCCTTGGTTTTCAGGAAAAAAAGGGAGGAATTCCGACTTGTGGGACCTTTTTCCCTCCTAATTTTTACTTTACCCTACAAAATTATGATCTCCCCTACAAATAATAATCTATCCAACTTCCCCTTCTTCACCCATTCCTTCCATCTCCGTTCCTCACTACCCTGATTTCTCGTAATCAACCATAGCTTTCTCTTCGTCTCCTCCATTCTTACTTCTCCTTTCTCTTTCTCTCCTCTCTCCTCTCCACTACGAAGCCACACCACACCTCATATAATTCGACAACACAACAATTTGACAGCAAACAATAAAATCACAGCCCAACTACTAAACACAACAACAACAATTCGACAACGGAATGGAAACTACTTGAAAAATTTCAAACCACCGACAATCACAACACCCAGCCAAAGAAATCCGACAACACCAAATCAAGGTATGAAGAAGTATATACAGACAAGATGAGTGTCTTTATGTAGAGAACAATTAGACAATAAGACATTGCTTTGTTCCTCTTAGCCGCGTTGGACCTACGTTCAACTCCTATTTGCAATAAAAACAAACAATAAGATGAAAAATTGGTCTACGATTGAAGAATGACCTTTAAGAACATGTTAAGTCACTCATTTGCAAATTGCGATTAAATAATTGGGGTGGTATTTGATGCCATTTTCTAGATTTATGATTTATTGATTGTTCCCAATTTTTTTGGGTGTATTATGTTGGATTTTTTTGTATTTCTAATTTATTTTTCCAGATTACAATTATTATTGTATGGTTTTCTAGATCTTGTTGGTGTTGTTGTTGATTTTCGTTGGTTTTCAATGGTTAAATGGAAAGGTAAGAAGGAAGAAGGAAGGAAGAAGAGAAGGCTAAATGGGATGGAAAACTAACAGAGGTGGGGCTGCTTGGAGGTGGCGGTACTAGACGTGGGGCTTCTTGGTGGGGTGCAATGGAGGAAGAGAGAAAAGGAAGAAGAGTGAGAAGATAATAGAGTAAAAGGTTGTAAATGAGGGTATATATTGTCATTGCACATATATAATTGGGGAGTTATAGAGGGAGAATGGAGAAAGGTGGGACCCACTTGCCGGAAATGGTTTTAGTTTTGGCCTGAAAACCAAGTGGGTAGTTGTCTAAGGTTTAAGCAAAATGTGGTAGTTATATTTTAATTTACAAAAAATATAGTAGTTATTTCTAAAGTTCGCAAAAAAGTGGGTAGTTTCCAGCAAATTTTTCTAATATCAAACACAATGTCATTAAAACGTGCTTGATTTGTCTGGCAGAAATACATGAGATGTTGAAATTCTCATCTAGATTGCAAGTGCAAAAAAATATACGAATTGCCCCAACTCCTACAAACGAGCTTCATTTGGTATTCCAATTCAAACACAGTATTAGAGCAATGGTAAAATGAGGTTTTCCTCCTCACTGACTCTCTCTCTACTTTCTCTCCTCCCACCCAATTTCTCATCTAAAGTTTTCCTCCATAACAATGAGCAAAAAAAGTTTCCTCAATACTCTCTCTCCTACTTTTTCCTATACCCCACAATTTACACATCATCTTTAATCTTTTTCCCACTTCAATTATAAATATAACATATTGTAATTAACAATATTTTGTGAATTAATTGATTAATTAACGTAGTAATTAAATAAATTATAAATTATTAATCGTAATTATAAATTAATTAAAATTACTTGGTTTTTGAATAATGAATTTAATTAAAAAAAATTTATAAAGTTCTGGAAATAATAAGATTGAGGTACGAGTACAATTTTTATCGTTACGACTAAATGTAACGTTTGAATCATCGAGAAATGACGTAATTTATCGTCGTCCAAATGTCGATTTGTTATTAAAACACACAATAATCACAAGAAGACACAACAATGCCATTATAAAGCACAAATTTCTTAGCGTACAAATACGAATGTAATGAAAAAAACAAGGTCAGGAAACAAGCTGTAATACATACATCACTCAGCATGGTGACGGAAGGTTCCAATGTGTTTTCAAAGTCAATCCTCGTTTAGTGCTAATGTGTTTTCCTCTCACGAACTTCAAGCTACGATTGAGGTACGCCTCGAAGTCATGTTGCCGTCGTCCGACTTGAATTCAAAAGGCTCACGTTGTGTTAACGAGCCACCAGCGCTGAGTCCTAGAACCTTGCAGGCGATCTTACTCATAGTACCGACGTAACATGCCGCTCCTGTTAGTTGTGTACGTTCGTACGACCTCCACAACGTTGTTGTGAGAATATATTTCAGAAAAATACAACTTCAATGGAAAATAAAACAACTCACTAATTAATATTCAAGGAAATAACAAGAAGCAATTAATTCAAAAAAATTATTCCAAAATGAACAACAATATTATTATAACAACAAAAACATTAGTATTATCAAATTTTAATATTTTCAGAAATATAAAAAAAATTTGTTGATGAAAATTACCTTGAAATTGGAAGATTAGCTTGAACAAAAATTGAAGGAAAATAACAAGATAATTAATTTTGTGAATTTTGAAAGTGTATCAAAATATAGCAAAATGGGTGTCTATTTATAGAGGAGGAAAAAATATGACCGTTGGTAATTTTTGTTTTTTTTAAGCCGAAAATTGCATTTAAAGAGATATAGCCGTTGGAGATTTTATCTAAAATCTGATTGGTTGAAGCTTTAAGGCAGGCRGCGTGTCAAGCTCAGATTGGCTGGCCTGACACGGATACTTCCAGCTTTTTTTTACTTCACGCGCGCTCAAAACGCTGCGTTTTGGGTTGGGGCCAGTTCACCTAATACCCAAAACGCGTCGTTTTGGGTATGAGTTGCAAAGCCTATATTATACAAACCCCTCCTACATTGCACGATACAACCCCCCTCCATTGCTTTTATTAGTTGTCAAATATTTATATCTATCTAATTTTATTTAATTAATGATTTTTTATTTTTAAAAAATCATGCGTGAGAGATAATAGGGGGAGGGGAATAAATCATGTGTCACATAAGATAAGGGGAGGGGGGGTTGTATTTTACTAGGTAGGGGGGGATTGTACCTAATAATTTGCGTATGAGTTGAGCAAAAAAAATATATTTCTGCAGCCCAGCTTGTGGGGCCCACCATCCACTGTACATACTTTTGCTTCCTCTTCAACCGAGCAACTGAACGAGGGATCGAGAATGAGGAAGCACTTCCTCTTTGTTATGGAGGGTGAGGAACCTCAATTTTTTTTTTATTGAGGAAGATATCCCCATTGTTTCCAATGCTCTTATGACTACAATATCAACAATTCAAATCCTTTTTTTGGGTAAAAATCGAATCAGAATATTGTCTGAAGAAAATGGCCTTCAATCCGAAATATAAGCCAAGKATCCATTCAAATCGTTTGATTGATTGTTGACAACACTACCAAAGAAGATAATTGTTGAGAACGAAGATTCTTGAATTTCGAATAGCAAATCCAAGCACAACGAAGTTCGAATTCCATTTTTAAGTTGGAATTGGGAATTGGTTCGAAGTTCGAATCCCAGCACTAACCTAGAGTATTGAATCTAGTTTAAAATACTCAATGGAAGATTACTATATTGGTGCCTTTTAGTTTGTGCAATCTGGCCTTTTTATTTCACAATTGTTGGTTGAATTTGATGGGTTGGTTGAACGAACTAAGTTGGTTGTACTCGAACTAGGTAGTTTGCCGTGAGTTGTGGGTTGAACAAAGTTGTTGGTCGTGTGTTATGGTGGTCTGGAAGTGATGAATATAGAGGAGAGAGAAGTTAAGAGAAAGCCATGATAGAAGAACAGTAGGATAAGAGGAAAATAGGAAAAAAATAACGGTCATTAGCATTCCGTCATTTGTAAGGGAATGTGGGGCAAAAGTCTTGAGTTTAAGGGTACATCGGGCGAGTGAAAAAACACAGGGGTATGTGAGTAAAAGTATCAAACCTCAGGGGTATATGGYGAAATTTTCCCAAAGAAAATGAACGAAACTTTGGACTGGGGACGACAACGGGCCTCTCTGACGTGGCATTGTATGGACCCTTGAAATGGCCCTTGACTCCTCTCCTGTATGCCTGCAAAACAACAAGAGTTACTGACCCGAGGGTTGACCCAAGAAAGCCCCTCCGATGCTTAAGTCAGCAAGGAGAAAGAAGACTTCCTAAAACTGAAMTTCAAGAAAGTCAAAGCTAGGCGGTACTTGGTGGGTTGAGAATTAGATACCTAGATAGTGTTCATCGACTCCCATTTTATAAGGTTTGAGTAGGTGGTACTTGATTATTTCCTCAATGTGGGACTAGTGGGAATGCCATTTTATTCAATGTGAGACAAAAGTATACTGAATTTTTCAATACTTTCACTGACCATTGTGCCTTTCATTCAAAGGACAARCTTATCAGCCTACCCTTTTGAGGACCCYCTTTAAGATTARGTGGGACCCAMCTGTAGGGTAAGGGTAGYAACAATTAGTAATAGAAGGTGAAATCACAACAAAAGTTGGTCATTTGACAAAWTTTATCCCCACTTATTACAAAGAAAATCAAAGTAAAAAGAARGAAGTCTTCTAAAAGAAGGGAATATAGAAAAAGGTTTACTTTGGTAACATTTYGATGGTGAAGCTTTTGTCGAATAGCAACTTCTTGCTGAAATGCAGATCGTAGTGAAGCAGTGGCCATACCGTCCTCTCCCCAATCCAAGAGTTTKACTATAATAGTCAATTATCAATGAAATACTTTAATACACGGTGTATATTGCAATATTATACTAAACAATTTGCTTAAGAGTTCCAAATACATACTGCATCGATCTTTTGAAAAATTCGTCCTTAACCTATTTAATTAGTTCCTTAAACCAACGATTCTCTTTCTGAGGCTGGTTGAAGGTAAATTCTAATAATCCCAAAGATCGTTGTTGGGTGTATAACCACCCAATTTAATTGGAAAAGTGTTGATGGACGAGCAAAACAACTTAGAATTGTCATATATAGTAACACATACGTGCAAAGTACGTTTTTGTGGGCGAAGGTGTTTAATGAAAGTTATGATTTTTTGTCCGTAACTTTCTCTACGGATATCCGATGGAGGTGCATAATATATCAAATCGAGTGGGTTAGAGCAATAAATCTTTGGGAAATTTCCAGTGGTAGGTACGAGTTTTTACGGTTTCTCAATGGTAGGTACGTGTTTTTTTTAATCCCACAAATAGGTATACCTTTTCGTTTATTTTGCATCTGTGATTATAACCTTGCTTTTTTCGTTAATTACTTGGGTTATGCCGTTAAGTAGCATTATTTAGACAAACCCTAGTTTAAGTATGGTTAAGTGGATTTAAAAGATATTGTTTACTTCATATATTTTGAAACCTTTTGTTCAGAATCCATTGAATTTGTAATATAATGATTGTTGGAATCATGGTTTGTAATCTGAGAATGGTTTCAATTCCAATTATGGTTGTAATCTATTAGTATGATGAAATAAAGTTCTTTATTTTTCAATCAAGTGGTGTAATTTACATGTTCAATTAATTATGATACAAATCTGAGATTGCTTTCTTATGTTTGATACTAACGATAAACAATTAATAAGGAAGCTATAAAATTTCTGATTATTTGATTTAAAACAAAAAAAAAACGTTTAATCTGCCTGTCTGCAATTTTAGGTGTAGAAGGCTTCTCAGTGTTGCCTCAACACCGCCTGTCTCTTTCTTGTGGGTTCTTTCCTACTGCAATTGTGGTCAACCTCCTGAAGGATGTTACTGTCAAATCGTAAAGTTTCCAAATATATTCCATTCTATATTGGAGAATACTTTGCGATTGATATGTTCATCGGCACTGTCATTCTGTTTTACGATCTGTTTGTTGTACAATCAACACGAAATAATGGGAAACAGAGGAGACGAAAAAACACGAAAAAAATACCTAGAAAATTCCAACTAGAATTGCGACCAAGCAAAGATTGAATCCGTGAAGCAAAAGAGCAGAGGAGACAAAAATTTCAGAGAGAATTTGAGTGATCAAGAGAATGAAAGTCGATGGCAGAGTGAAGTTGAAAAGCCACGAGAGTCACAATGCAAAAGTGTAAACCGGAGGGAATTACCTTAACCTTTGATTAAACTAGGGTTAGTCTAATTAAACATACTTAACGGACTAACACAAGTAATTAACGGCAAAAACAATCTTATAATCACAGATGCTAAATAAATAAAAAGGTATACCTATTTGTGGGATTAAAAAAAACACGTACCTACCACTGAAGAATCGTAAAAATTCGTACCTACCACTGGGAATTTCCCTAAATCTTTTGTACAACTGTGTGTACAATACTTCGTATGCATCCTTTTCATTAATAGTACAAAGTTTCCTTTTTTTTCCCTTCTTTTTTAAAGATCATGCAAATTAGGGAAATAAAGATTTAATCTATAAATAAACTAATGTACATTATATATGCACCTACCTAATTTATATACTTTGTAATTTTTTACTTTTTTTATTCTATCTAATTTATACAGAGCAAAAATATTAAATAACTTATGAGGTGTACTGTGTACATACAACTTTATAAAACAACATAATTTGCGCCATAGATCATATGAGCAACTTTATAAAACAACACATCAAATTGATATAGTTCATCAATGCTGTTTTATTAGCTACAACCATCATTTTATAGTATACCTTTAGTGCGCCATAAGTTCTCAATATTGTCTACTTTTACTATTTTTGAAATTTTCTCTCAATTTCACACAGTTATTTAATCTTTTCTCAGTAGATTCCCAACAATCCTATATGTACAAATCTATTTGAGAGTTGAGTCGATACGTAGTGTGTAGTTAAAGTTAAGAAATGATTTATATGAGTACAAATTTTTGGTCATCATTGTTATTAAATAACTGAAGTGGCATGTGTCTAAGGTCTAATAATAAAAGTAATAAGTTTATATTAATGCAATTAGAGTTTAATATAAAAGGTGATACTGTACGTGATGAATCGGTTTCAGTTAATGTCATTAAAATCTGGGAATATTATTATTCCCTCATTCTTTTCCTGATAATACAATACAGGGTATATGTTTATATCTCATAAGAAAGGTATTGTAGCAAGTCGCTTGGCAAACTACAAGATTTCCTTTGCTARAGGGTTGAGAGATGGGTGAAGGCTTCCCATCAACGCTACTTCAAAGGAGCTGACCTTGGATTGGAATCTTGAGATGGCTTGACTCTTCAAGTCTCTTGTGGCTCCTTAGCACCTGCAAGAAGGAGAATAATCCTCTTCGGATTATCTCCCCTCCAATACCTAAGTAAGTAAAGGAAGGAGGAAAGTGATAATAAATGCAATTGAATGTAGAGAGAAGTTAGAGAGAGAAACGTCTATACTTGCTTAAGTATAAGTAAATGCTCTCAAGAGTGTGGAAATTGTGTGAAAAAATGAGGTTTCCCATGGGGTATTTATAGGATTTTGCCTTGTCCCATGGGAGCCTTGATGTGTGACACTTGTCACCATCTTCACCGTCGTTTTATCTGTACGGCTAGCTTAAGCAGTCAAATATCCATTGTTCGATCTGTTTTAGCTGGACTCGTACGGTCAGTAAATCACTTGACTTCTGACACGTGGCTAGTTAACGKATCGACACGTGGCATGAGGGTCCCTTGCCATGCTGGATTCTCATGTCGAACTAAAGATTGACACGTGGCATATAGTTTTTATGTGCCACAGCAAAAGGATATATATTATGTAAAAGGTGTTTACCCAAAAAGACACAAACTATTGAAAGGGTAAGTATAATAATATAAATAATATATGAACTGAGGAATAAAGGAGCAAGTTATCATTTTAATTCTCCATAAAATATCATCACAAAAACCATATACTATTCTTATTATCGAAGAACAAATTAACGAAAAGGATAAAGGGAGGAGAATCGTTACAAATTCAAGATAAAGAGCACCATGGATCAAGGTTGGTTACTTTGTTAGTATATTCGTTGAATTAGGTAAAGTCTAAATCCTATTATGTTAGATTTCATGAGCGAATCGGTAAATTTTCTGACATGAGAAGTCACCAATTTGTTGATAACTTGGTTATGTGTTGACCTAATATAGTAATATTTCCTTTGAAAACCAAAGTTAACTTGTTTATTAGTCTAAAAACTCATTCCAAAACTATAATTAAGTAAATGTGGATGATTTTGAGAGTAAAGGTCATTGCAATAATCCGATTGGCCGYTCAACATAGTATTAATTCATAGGTACAATCTAATAAATATGTGGATGATAGAGAATGAAGTAGTGCTTAATGCATATCTTGGGTTAAAGCATCAATTGTTTTCGAATTTCAATCCCTAGAGTGAAAATGAAGTAGTACTTACTCTGTATCTATTTTCTACAACAGCACGGCTGACAATTTTCGCACTCCACAGTCTAAATTGTACTTCAAATCAGCGATCGCCATAATTTGAAGTGCGAAAATAAGTTCTCTAATAGCACTCGTTTTATGCCGAGTTTGTCATTTGTGTGTTCTATGAGGCAATCAATGACACTATCATTTGCCAATCATTATGACATTATTTACTACCATTGTCATACATTTTTATCAGAAAATGGTGATGATTGATCCTAGATATCCTACTCCCTCCGTAACGGATAAATGCAACAGTTGTATTAAGGCACTCACAAGTCACAATAGTTCAAACCACTAAGAGGTTTGAACTCTTGCCACATTAATTTCACACAAACTCCTTGCCAACAATAGTTCAAACCTTTTAAGGGTTTGTTGGTAGGATCCAGTATAAAATATATATCCATATTTTTTACGTTTACCTAACTTTATTTTATTTCCCTTTTTATTTTACACTCTATATAACCCACCTAAATTCCACCTCATCCATAACCCTTTCAATGCAAAATAAGCTAATAGTGAATTAGGTTGTGAATTAGTGAAGTGGTCCCTAAAATAAAAGGAGGGAAATAATATGGTAGGAAAAGACCAAAACAATAATCAAAAGTGGTCCCAAAAATATGGTAATTTTGCCATTAATCATTTTCAAATGAGGAAAATTGTATAATTATTGCAATTTTTTTGTTACACCTAAAAGGTGTTGCAAGTTTTACGCTACGGAGGAAGTATAAGATAAGAAGTTACATGTATCCGCCGATTTTCAGGCTTGACATGCAAAAGAAATTGTRTCAACAAATCTTAAACAATGAGTACTTTCCTTGTCAAAAAAAAAACAATGAGTACTTAATAGGAGCCATTTCTAGTCTATATGTCAAAGTTACATATCCACTGGCTATATTGTAATTATGGGGAAAATAAAGTTGCTTTTTAATGGAAAAATTGTAACTATGAAGCAACTTTATTTTCTCCATAATTACAATATTGTCAGTGAATATGCAACTTTGGCATATCCACTGGATAGACTAGAAATTTTCCAACAGGAGGAATGAACCGAATTTCAATGCATCATTCTGTTTTTCTACCATCTAATTCACTGATGAATTGATGATCATGCTTCAGACTGAAAAAACAATAAATTTCTCAAGCTTTGCTTGTCGCTTCCCTATCAGTATCAGCACACAAACTGATATACAATGCTGACACATTCGCACAACCGCACCCAGAGAAAACTTACATTGATATATGGATGCCCGCACGAACTAAACCACAATGCAAGAATTTTGACATGTAGACTAACATCAGCATATTAGTCTTAGTAAACTCATCATGAAATTTAGGCAACATTATAACTGATCTCATCTGTTTTGATATATAAATATACTAATACAATACAATACAACACAATACAATACATTCTAATCTCAATCCATGATGTTTCATATTCAAGAAGAATGTTATGTACTCTATATATCCATAGATTCTACTATTCCATATTAGAGTTGATAACAAGCAAATATCCTCCTTCAGTTTCGCGAACAAATAGACTAGCTAGGGTACAACTAGGCCTCAATTGATAGCGAATTTTTTTCACTTGCACAACACAGTGGGCTAGGAGGGCAATTTGTATTAGGTATACTTT